>ML315810.1:0-17375 GCA_005239505.1 Nicotiana paniculata
GAGTACTGAAGTTCAAGAAAAACAGAACAAAACTTCAGCTACTAGAATGATGAAGTTCATCACAAAAAGAACAAAAACTTCAGCTACTAGAATGCTGAAGTTCATGACAAAGAACAAAAACTTCAGCTGAGAATGTTGAAGTTCATCACAAAAAGAACAAAAACTTCAGCTACTAGAATGCTGAAGTTCATGACAAAGAACAAAAACTTCAGCTGAGAATGTTGAAGTTCATCACAAAAAGAACAAAAACTTAAGCTACTAAAAATCTGAAGTTCAGGAAAAATAGAACAAAACTTCAGATACTAAAATGCTGAAGTTAAGCACAAACAGTACAAAACTTCATCTTAAAAAATGATGAAGTTTTACAAAAAACACACAAAAATAAAACTAAAAATTCAGCACAAAAACTTACAGAACATATTCTATTGACTAATTCATCGTCAAACACCGGTGTAGAACGGTTAGAATGACTCTGGGTACGAGGTGATTCAGCAGTTGAAGTTCGACGGGTTTCTTTTGATCGATTCCGACTACGTGGTGATTCACCAGTTGAAGGAACTGCTAACTACCCTTGAACGAACCCGGCTGCAAGGCAATTGTCCAATCAAATGCATTGAATTCAATTCCTCTTCTGTAGGAATTATATCCAATACCTTAAATTTCNAGTTCTTTATATTTGGGCTCTCCCACACATATATAGTGTAACATCCCAGGGAGTTGAGGAGAATCAAGGTACTCGTCTTCTTTAATATACATATTATGAAGATCGGGGAAATGCTCATAAAACCAAACACACAATGATATGGAAATCCACCAATAGTATACTCTGTTGAATATTCGTTGGATTGGTTATCCAATGCATATTTCATTGAAGTAATGAGCTTCTCATAAGAGACATTACCTCAAGGATAAGCAGCACAAGCATTATCATCTTCGACAATCGTTGCATAATCCTCTAGTACCGTTGATTCATTTTTTTTACCAAATATAACAGACTCCACAAGAAGAATTTCCATCAGTTTAACTGCATCTTCATCGCGCTCGCATACATGGTTGAAATTTACATCGTCCTTCTGAATTTCATTAAGAGACATAAAATCTCGAATTTCCTTCAAGGTCACACCCTTAGACTTACCAAAATATCTCTTCAAGATCGTGCTCTCGCGTTTAGATGGTTTTTCAACATTATGTGCGGTGATCCTTAAATCGCACATAATGTGAAAGTCTTCAAGGGTGAACGATACATTATGCCCAAAAATCTTGAAACTGATGGAGTCTCGATCATTGGTGAATATACGAGAAAGGCACAAGCAATGAACCAACTTCATGCTGCACTTCAAGTTCTCCATAGCCAAAATATATTGAAAAGTACCATTAGTTAACTTTTCTTCTTGTGCAGGAGTCAAGAAAGATTTGATAAAACTCTTCAAATCGTGGTTACCCTTCCAGTAAGCACGGCAGTTAAACCAATCTCGAAACTCAAAATACCTTTCCCCTGCTCTTGTAGGAGGAACAATACGGACTGAAGGAGCTTTTGATTGTGTACGATTTTTAGATGCTTTAGCTGCTGGAGGATTTGAAGAAGCCATCTGTTGAAAGAAAGTAAAAGATATCAGTTAAAAACATCATCTCAAAGAAGACAAAATCAGCAAATATAAAACAAAAAGCTTCAACTCCCAATATGTTGAAGGGTCACCAAAAACAAAACACAAAACTTCATCTCTCTATATGCTGAAGTTTCAACAAAACAAAGCACAAACTTCAGCTCCAAAACAAAAACAGGCTGAAGTACAAAACACAAAACTTCAGCTCCCTATATGCTGAAGTTTCAGCAAAACAAAGCACAAACTTCAGCTCCAAAACAAAAACAAGCTGAAATACAAAACACAAAACTTCAGCTCTCTATATGCTGAAGTTTCAGCAAACCAAAGAACAAACTTCAGCTCCAAAACAAAAACAGGCTGAAGTACAAACAAAAAGCTTCAGCTCCCTATATGTTGAAGTTTCAGCAAAACAAAGCACAAACTTCAGCTCCAAAACAAAAACAAACTGAAGTACAAAACACAAAACTTCAGCTCTCTATATGCTGAAGTTTCAGCAAAACAAAGCACAAACTTCAGCTTCAAAATAAAAACAGACTGAAGTACAAAACACAAAACTTCAGCTCTCTATATGATGAAGTTTCACCAAAACAAAGCACAAACTTCAGATCCAAAATAAAAACAAGCTGAAGTTCAAAACAAAAACTTAAGCGCCCAAATATGCTGAAGTTCACCATAACAAAACAAAAAATTCAGCTCCTAAACAAAAACAAGCTGAAGTTCACAAGTTATAAAATACAAAACAGACACCCACGTTCTAAAACTTCAGCATATTACCAAAACAAAACAAAAATGTAAAATCCCAAACATCAGCTACAAAACAAAAACATCAACTGCTAAAACGCTGAAGTTAACCAGTTACAAAACAAAAAAAATCAGCAAAGCACAAATTTAAACACCAATAATTAAACACAAAAAAACAAAAAAACCATCAGCTCCATAAAATTAAGGTATACATCACAAAAAATCACTATAGAACTAACCCCTAACAACCTATCAAACATGAATATCAACAAAAAAAAAAACAATACCCAGAACGTAAAGGTATTGTAATGTACCTGTGATTATACGTAATATTGTTGGCGAACAAACAGTTGAAGCGATTATATCAAAAAACAATGACGATCGTAAAAGCGAAGAATGGGAGAGAGAGAGAAAGAGAGTATTGGTGCAAAGTATAGGAATGGAAGTAGAGGAATGGGGTTTACTTGAAGAGAAAGTAGGTTTGACTGCTTGTAAAAGGGGAAAATTGTATTTTCGAAAGGCTTTTAACAAAAAAATGGGTACCGGTGCAAATATAAAAACAAAGCGGGTACAAGTTAAAGAGGGGCACCTAAATAGGGCGCCCCGTGCAATTTTTACCATAATCTCAGAGAAAACTTGTGGAGCCAGTTTGGGCCCTAGATGTTATTTGGGCCGTCCTCTATTCTGTGTATGGATCAAGTTACAATGGATCATACATGAGGGTTTGCACCGTATCTTGTATTTGTGCCACCTTTTAACCTGTACTCTATTTTTAAAAATTATTGATTTGGTAGTCAGATGATACAAAATTTCGTAATAATATGACAATTACTCCACTGGCAAAAGATATAAAATCTGCATCACGCATTAATCGCGTGATCTGCAACATCATTCGTGAAAAAAGATCTCCTTCTCTCCTCTCACCAGATTTATCAAAAAATCAGAAACTTGTCCAGATTTATCTTCACAATCATACTTGCATGAAGTTGTTTCACCTTGAAGCTAAAACTTCATGCTAATATTGCATGAAGTTGCTTCACATTGAAGCTAAAACTTCATGCTAATATATGTTGAAGTTATTTATCCTGCAGTCTACAATTTTGTCATGAGTTTTATCCGAAACTTTAATCTAAACATGCTGAAGTTATTTAGTTCATTCGCTAAAATTTCAGACTAAACTTGCTGAAGTTTTTTAGCTCATTTGCCAAAACTTAAGACTAAACATGCTTAAGATTTTTAGTTCATTTGCTAAAACTTCAAACTAAACATGCTTAAGTTTTTGTCTTGCAGTATGTAATTTTCTAATAAGTTCTTGCTAAAGCATGCTGAATTTATTTAGTTTATTTTTTTATTATATTTTTTTAAAAGTTATTTAGTTTATTTGCTAAAACTTCAGACTAAACATGCTTAAATTTTTTAGTTCATTTGCTAAAATTTCAGACGAAACATGCTTAAGTTTTTTTGTTCATTTGCTAAAACTTCATACTAAACATGCTTAAGTTTTCGTCTTGCAGCATGTAATTTTCTAACGAGTTTTTGCTAATGCATGCTGAAGTTATATAGTTCATTTGCTAAAATTTCATACCAAAATATGCTGAAATTTTGTCGTGCAGTCTACCTTCTATTAAAGAAGGGAAAAATCATCTTTTTAAAACATTTTTAACAAAAAAAATGGGTACAAATGCAAATGAAAAAATGAAACAGGTATAAGTTAAAAAGGGGCGACCAAATAGGGCGCCCCATGCAATTTTTACATCATACAAGACCAAGTACGTGTAAATGACGTCAGGTAGCCACTTTTAAACATTATACTATTTAGAATATATCCACAATTTAAAATGTATTTAAAGATTATCCAATTTCGCTCAAATTTCAAGACACGAGGTCTTAGTGTTTAAACCTCAAAATTCAAACATCAGGACATTGTGTCCTAAAGTTCGAAAATTGTGTCCTGAAGTTCGAATCTTACGTCCTGAATTTTAAATTAGTAGTTCAGAAATTCAGGATATCGTGTCCTAAAGTTCAAAAATTGTATCCTGAAGTTCAAATCTTATGTCCTGCATTTTAAATTAGTGGTTCAGAAATTCAGATTTCAAATTAGCAACTCAAAAATTCAGGATAGTAAGTCTTGAATTTCCAAATTCAGGATACTTAGTCCTGAAGTTTGAATGAATTAACTAATCTTTATATACATTAAAAACTATAAATATATTTTAAATAACATGCTTAAAAGTGATGTTGTTGCACTTCGTCCACCAAGTACCAAGATACGTGACGAGAGTCCATCTACTAATATGATTACTGTAACGACCCGGTCAGTCTTTCCGAGAATTTAGACCCGTTTCCCTCATTTCTACTTCATTTTATGTGATTCAGCTTCATTTATGTGTGTTGGGTCGGTTGGTTCAGGTTCAGAGTGGTCATGGTGAGCATTGAGGCAATTAGTCTCTCAAGGTAGCCTAATAGTTGAGAAAGTCAACTGAGAGTTGACTTATTGGTGAACGACCTCGAAATGCAGATTTTATGGCTCGAATAGCTTCGTTAGGTGATTTGGGACTTAGGAGTGTGTTCGAAATATTTTTGTGATGTCCGGTGTAGAATTAGGCTTGAATTGGAGAAAGTTAGTTTTTAGTGATTTCTGGTCGGCAGTGGAAAATAGGATATCGAGGTCGGAATGGAATTTCGGAAGTTGGAACAGTTTCGTAATGTCATTTTGGATATGTCTGCAAAATTTCAGGTTAATCGGAGGTGTTTTGGTTGGTTTCGGCGTAGTTGGCGAATTTTGGTCGAGAAAAATACACTTAGAAGAACTTTTTCACAGCTTGGACAAACACTAATTACTGTTCAAAAGCGCTTTTCAAATTAATTAGCCAAACACAAATCAATTCTTGCCAAAAGTACTTTTTTATTTTGAAAAAATACTTTTTAAAATAAGCAGATTTTAGAAGCTTGGTCAAACATGCTATAAGTATTATATTTTTGTCTAATTCATCTATTATTTTAGGATCAAATTAATCCACTTGTCTATAAACCATGTATAAATTCAACTGTACCATTTTACAGATAAACGGTTTGACGTCCACCATGGGGCTTAGACAGTTGTGTAATTAAGTTGGTCCTCGCCTCTTTTAGTAACGTGTTTGATTATTTGTTCTTAGAAAAAATCATAGAAAATGGCAGATAATGGTGTTAACAACACATATAACCTTGAGGCACAAGGGAATCAGCCTCAGCAAGAGGATTCAATCAGCGATACCCGCAACGAGGGGAATGAGGCCACACCGATCCACAACTGGCGGTACCCGCGACACGTTCGAGAGGCAACTTTTGATGGTGCTGAAGAAGAGCACGTCGTCGAGGGAGTAAGGGTCTTGTAGGAGTAACACGAGGCCATTTTAGGCTATCTCACACAGCAGGATAAGGTGATGACAGAGTTGAAGAAGGCATTATCGGGTGCTTCCAATAATGCGAATGACGAGGTCCAGTTCCTCCCAGTGCTCTCGTAAATCAAACAACATAGAGGTCGACAACAACACTCCCGTGGGCGAGGTCGGCTTAGATTGGATCGGCGGAAGCAGACCTGGTCACAACAACGAGAGTGATCCCTTCAAAAACAAACTCATACGGTTCATGAGGGAAGTGAATGCCCGCATGGATCCCGGGTGCACCACCAGTGCTGAAAGGGCCGGACTCAAAAAAGCACAATTCACCAGAATAGATCCTGAGGCGGTTTAAAATACCACACATGACAAAATATGATGGGACTTCATATCCTCAAGAGCATATCACTACCTATACAATGGCGGTGAAGGGGAACGATTTAGCTACCTACGAGATCGAATCAGTTTTGTGAAGAAATTTGGAGAGACTCTCACTAAGGGAGCCTTGAAGTGGTATTAGCCTTTGGATGAGAATTCCATAGAATCCTTCGAGATGTTCGCATATTAATTCATTAAGGCCCATGCCCAGGGCCAAAAAGGTACAGGCCCGAAAGGATGATATATTCAGGAGATCACAAGGAGAGTTCGGGTTACTGAGAGAGTTTATAACATGGTTGTAGAAGGAAAAAGTGTTTCTACCAGTCATTCCGGATGAATGGGCGGCTGAAGCATTCACCAAAGGTTTGAATCCAAGAAGTTCCGATGCTTCTAGGAAGTTGAAATAAATCTTGCTCGAGTTCCAAGCGACAACTTGGATGGATATTCACAATTGGTACGAGTCAAAGATAAGGATTGAGGATGATCATCTCAATTTCCCTGTGTTAATTAAGGTCAGGACCGGGAGAAGAATAAATAGAAATCAAAAGATGATTTTTAGACAGATCCACGGTCTTCGAGGAGCCAGTTTTTTCCCTAAGAATGGGCCAAAGGACGCGGAAGAGGTTTCTGGTCAGCGAATAGGTTCGTTACCGATAGAAGAGCTGATCGCGGTTTGAATAACGGGTCGTTAGAATACAAGGAAACACCAGTTTCTCTAGATTCTTCCTACCCTAGACATTTAGAATATTACTTCAATATCATTGTAGTAGAGTTGGTATCGGCCATGAGGAACATTAAAGAAGCAAGGTTACCAAAGCCAATGAGATCTGATCCCGTCCAGTGGGATACTAATTTATGGTGCGAATACCAAGAGACAACCGGTCAGCGGAGTGGAGACTGCTGACATTTGCGCGAAGAGGAGGCGACACTGCTGAAAAATGACCATGTCAGTGAATTTTTAAGTGATCGAGATAAAAATAATTACGGTCGCAGTCGTGACAACATGGATCCCTCAAAAGTAGGAGAAGATCCCCCGTGCCTGATGATCAACATGATTTTTTAGGGAAACAAGATTAATATGGTTACATTCTCGACGACAAAAAAAATGAAGGTGTTAATAACCCGCGACAAAAGGCTCTAGGAAGTCATTGAAGACGACATATCATTCGTGGAGAAGGATGCAGATGGATTGTTTCTATCATACAACGACGCATTGGTAATCTCTTTAAATGTATTAGTTTTTAAAATTAAACGTGTTCTGGTGGATCCAGGGAGTTCGACCACTATTATACAATGGAGGGTATTGAAGGAAGCCAAGCTCACTGGAAGCATCATTCCGTCCACAAAACTCCTCGTCGGGTTTAACCTAGCAAGCGTGACAACCCGAGAAGAGATCCTGCTACCCACGAATGAGTAAGGGGTGATGAAAACGACCCTTTTCGAGGTGGTGGATGGTGATATGGGCTACAATATTATCCTGGAAAGACCATGGTTGCATGAGATGAAGGTTGTGCCATCGACATATCGCCAGTTGCTGAAATTCCTAACTCCCGAGAGAATTACACAAATAAAAGGGGACCAACCGTCGGCAAGGGAGATGAATGCAATTTCGGTCTCTAGTAGCAAAGGGAAGGAGCATACGACATAGCAATCACAGGAATCAGCGCCTGCTCCCGATTCAAGCGAAGTCAAATAATGGGAAGAGTCATCATAATCTTATCAAGTGCCAAGGTATTTTTAGGTACCAGAACAGGTAGACACAAAAAAATCCACAGTGGAAGAGCTTGAGCAAGTCGCATTATTCGAAAAGTTCTTGGAGGGTAAAATTTCACTTGGGGACAAGACTGCACCTCTATGATGACCCAAGGGATCGTCTTGTGTTCTAGGAATTTATTCCATGCTTGTTATCCTTAAAAATCCTATATTTACCCACCTCAATTTGCGTGCACAGACCGGGCGTAATTCCGCAAAGCTTTTATGTGGAAAATAGGAGAAATAATTATTTCTAGAATTTAAAAGTGATTTTAGTTGACTTTGGTCAACGTTTTGAGTAAACAGACCCGGACCCGTGTTTCTAAGGTCCCGGTGGATCCGTAGTAAAATATAGGATCTGGGCGTATGCCCGGAATAGGATTCCGAGATACATAGCCCGAGAAATGAATTTTTGACTAAAATTGAATTTCAGAAAAATCTATGGTTTTAAAGTATGTGATTAATGCTTGATTGTGATCGTATCGGGCCTGTATTTTGGTTCCGGAGCCCGGTACAGGTTCATTATAATATCTAAACCATGTCTGTGAAATTTGGTGAGAAACGGAGTTTATATGACGTGATTCAGACCCTCGGTTGAGAAAATAGTAACTTTAAGTGTTCCTAAGAATTTCGTTGATTTTATGCTAAATCCGTAGTTTTAGATGTTATTTTAGCGATTTGATTGCACGAGCAAGTTGGTATGATGTTTTTAGACTTGTGTACATGTTCGGTTTGGAGCCCCGAGGGCTCGAGTGAGTTTCAGATAGGCTTCGGGATGTTTTGGACTTAGGAAATTCTAGTTTTTGTGCATCTTCAGCACTTGCTGATTTCCTTCTTTGCATTCGCGAAGCTTCTCACGTGAACGTGAAGAGTAAACTTGCCTGAGGATACTTTCTTCTACACGAACGCGAAAGGCTGGACGCGATGCGACGCGTACCGTGCGGGGCATTAACCTTCGCGAACGCGACCAAGCTACCGCGAACGCTAAGCATTGGGACCTGGGGAGGGGAATCATACTCTAAGGGAACGCGGCACATGGGTCACGAACACAGAGGCTGGTGAGAATAAGCCTTCGTGAACACGGAAAGTATCTCGCAAACGCGGAGAGTATCTCGCAAATGCGAAGGCTACTAGAGCCACTGCTTCGCGATCGCGTCAGAGCCCTTGCGAACGCGGTGTCTGACACCTGTGTATTAAAACAGAACCAGCACAAGATTTTTCAAAAACTTCAAAACTCCTTCATAAGAACTCAACCTAGGGCGAATCTTGAATAGGGATTTTGACACCTAATCATAGGTTTGCACCTTTTAACTTGTTTTCTTCGATTTCCATCATCATTTAATGAATTCCTAGTCTTTAATCTTGTTCTTTAAGGGTAGAAATTATGGATTTTTGGGGGAATTGGGAATTTTACAAATTTGGGGATCTACCTTGATTTATGGTCGTATTCCGGAACTAATTATATATTCGGGCTCGGGGATGAATGGGTAAACGGATTTTGGTCCGAACCTCGAGTTTGGACCAAGTAGACCCGGGGTCGAATTTTAACATTTTTTGGGAAAATTCAGGAAACCTGTAATTATTCATTAAAGTTGATTCCTTTAGCGGTAATTGATGGTATTAAGCTATTTGTGACTAGATACGAGTGGGTTGGAGGTGAATTCTAAGGGAAAAGCGGTACTTGAGCAGTGAGTGACCTACGAATCGAGGTAAGTCTCATGTCTAACTTTGACTTGAGGGAATATGTATTATGTGTTTATTTGCTACGTGTTTGGTTGTTGAATATGATGTATAGGTGAGGTGACGAGCATCTATGCATTGTTATTGAGTCATAGCATGCGAGTGAAATTCTATCCTTTATAAATTTTGCAGTCTTAAATCCTACTATCCATGCCTAGAGTTGTTATTGAAAAGTTGGTGACTTATATCTGGATTCACTGAGAGTTGATAACTTCTGAATATTGTTTAAATGTGGAGATTCATGTTGTTGTATTAATGATTGGTAAAGTACTGGCTTCTTTGTGAAACTTCTATTTTATTCGTTGATATTGATTATGTGATTTGTGAGGAGGAGTGTAAAGGACGAAGGGTGATGCCGTGCATGTATTATTTATATTGTGAGGAAGAGTGTAAATCCCGAAGGGTGATACCATGACATGATATGTGAGTGTTAATGCATGAAGGGTGATGTCGTGCCATGATTTATGAGTGATAAAGCACGAAGGTTGATGTGTGTCGTTCTATTTATTTATTGGTGAGGTAGAGAGTAAAAGCATGAAGGGTGATGTCGTGCCATGATTTATGAGTGATAAAGCACGAAGGTTGATGTGTGTCGTTCTATTTATTTATTGGTGAGGTAGAGAGTAAAAGCATGAAGGGTGATGCCGTGCAGTTTTCCTTGATGTTTTAATTGCTTAATTCATTTGAGGATTTCTGCTTAATTCTGTCTTTTCATTATTCTCAATCTTTATATTGTAATCCCTAGTTGTATGTCCTGCCCATTATTTTCTATTTTGTTTCCTTATTTACTGTTGTTGCCTCTAGCATGATTATACTATTTAGGTTTTATGTGGGTGTTTTGTCCTAACCTTGTCACTACTTCACTGAGGTTAGGCTTGATACTTACCAGTACATGGGGTCGGTTGTACTGATGCTGCACTCTGCACTTTCTTTGCAGATCCAGGTATTGGTCCGAGCTGATTCTGAGATCGTAGCTTTCGCTGCGCAGAATACCCAAGGTATATATCCCGACGTCTGCATATTGCTAGAGTCCCCTCCTATATATTCATCTACTGTTTTATTTAGTTCACAAATAAATGCACTTTTTCATTTCAGCCAAATATTCTGTGAATTGTGACACCAGACGTGGGCAGCAAAACATATAGTTTTCGCAAGCACAATATTATTATGCAAGTTTCATTTCTTACTCTAAATATTATGTTTTGAGTTGTAGTGGTTTTCAGTATTTTGTAAGATTATTATGTTGCAAGCTTCTAATGTTGGCTTGCCTAGCAAGTGCAACGTTAGGCGCCATCGCGGTCCCGACGGTGGAAATTCGGGTAGTGACAAGTTGGTATCAGAGCACTAGGTTGATTAGGTCTCGCAATTCACGGACAAGCTTAGTAGAGTCTCGGGATCTGTACGGAGACGTCTGTACTCATCTCTCGGAGGCTATAATGTTAGGAACAAGTTCACTTTTATTCAACTCTGTCGTGCGATTCTTGTTATTCCAACACTGATTGAACTCTTCTATTCTTATTCTCTCGCAGATGGCGAGGACGCGTACCACTTCTTTTGTTGATCAGCAGCCGGATCCTCTAGCAGCAGCTTCTATAAGGGGCAGAGGACGAGGCCGTGCTAGAGGTCGAGGCAGGGGCAGGGATCAGCCCAGGGCCCGAGCAGCAGTTCCAGTTGCGGAGCCTCAGATAGATATTGATGAGGAGGCTCCAGCTCAGACCGTTCCGACAGGACCAGCTCAGGTCCCAGAGGGGTTTATTACTACCCCGGTGCTTCAGGATGCTTTGGTCCGATTAGTGGGACTTATGGAGAGCATGGCCCAGACTGGCACATTCCCCATGGCACCAACAGTATCTCAGCCCGGAGGACGATGCCAGACTCCTGTCACCTACACTCCGGAGCAGATGAATCCCCAGTTTCAGACCCCACCAGCTCATCCAGTTGGGGTAGTTCAGTCAGTTGTTGCAGCACCACCTGTTGATGGGGCAACTATGTCCTCTGAGGATTTGTGGAGATTGGATAGGCTTACCAAGATTTTCCTAGTTCATTTTAGTGGTGCCACTTCTAAGGATTCCAAGGAGTACCTTGATAGCTTCCATGAGGTTCTTCAGAACATGGGTATATTGGAGACCAATGGGGTCAACTTTGCTGCTTTCCAGATGACTGGTTCTGCAAAGAAATGGTGGAGAGATTATTTATTGACTAGACCAGCTGGGTCGCCTGCTCTTACTTAGGATCAGTTCTCACATCCTTCCTAAATAAGTTTTTGCATATCACTACGAGAGAGGAGCGCCGCCGTCAATTCGAGCGTCTCTAGAAAGGAAGTATAACTGTCACTCAGTATGAGACTCTCTTCGTGGATTTGGCCCGTCATGCTATTCTTCTTCTCCCCACAGAGAGAGAGAGAGAGAGAGAGAGAGAGAGAGTAAGGAGGTTTATTGAGGGTCTTACTCAGCCTATTAGATTTCAGATGGCTAAGGAGACATGGAGTGACATCTCTTTCTAGGATGCGGCCAATGTGGCCAGGCGAGTTGAGATGGTTCTTGGATTGGGAGGTCAGGGGTCAGACAAGAGGCCTCACCATTACAGTGGATTCAGTGGTGCCTCATCTGGAGGCGGGGGTATTTATGGTAGAGGTCATTCTTCCAGGCTATTTCATTCAGCACTTCAGGCATCCCACGGTACCCCAGGTTGTCGTGGCTCTTATATTCCTTATTCTGATCAGCAAGCTCCTATCAGTGCACCTCCTCTTCAGAGTTTTCAGGGTGGTTATATAGGTCAACAGGGTTAGTTTGTCGGTCAGCAACCGAGGTCATGTTATACTTGTGGTGACCCGAGGCACATTGCTAGATATTTCCCTTGAGCGTCGAGTAGTTCTCAGTACCAAGGTTCTCATGCCATGGTTCCGGCACCAGTTGCTGCACCGCCTGCCCAGCCAGCCAGAGGCAGGGGTCAGGTAGCCAGAGGTAGGGGCCAGATTGTTAGGGGTGGAGGTCAGCCCGCTAGAGGTGGAGGCCCGCCTGTCAGAGGTCATCCCAGAGACATGTTTCAAGGTGGTGGGGCCCAGCCCCGATGTTATGCATTCCCAGCCAAATCTGAGACTGAGTACTCCGAGTCATCACGGTACTGTTTCAGTTTGCTGTAGTGATACTTCAGTTCTATTTGATCTGGGGTCTACTTCCTCTTATGTATCATCTTAATTTTCTTCATATTTGGTTGTGCATCGTGATTCTTTGAGCGCCCCTGTATATGTGTCCACACCCGTGGGGGATTCTATTGTTGTAAATCGTGTATATCTCTTGTGTGTGGTCGTTATTGGGGGTATTGAGACCAGTGTAGACCTTTTCCTTCTTGATATGGTTGATTTCGATGTCATATTGGGCATGGATTGGCTGTCGCATTATCACGCTATCTTGGACTGTCATGCCAAAATAGTGACCTTAACCTTGCCAGGGTTGCCTAAATTAGAGTGGAGAGGGACCCCTGGCTATTCTTCCAATAGGGTTGTTTCTTATATGAAGGCTCAACGTATGGTCGAAGGGATGTTTGTCCTATTTATCTTATGTTCGTGATTCTAGTGCTGAGGTTCCTTCCATGGATTCTGTGCCTGCTGTTTGTGAGTTTCCTGAGGTATTTCCTGCAGACCTGCCGGGGATGCCACCGGACAGGGATATTGACTTTTGCATTGATGTGTCTCCGGGCACTCAGCCCATTTATGTCCGGCCATACCGGATGGCCCCACCAGAGTTGAGGGAATTGAAGGAATAGTTGCAAGACTTGCTTGATAAGGGTTTCATTAGACCTAGTGCCTCACCTTGGGTCCACCGGTGTTGTTCGTGAAGAAGAAGGATGGATCCATGAGGATGTGTATAGATTATCGGTAGTTGAACAAAATCATTATCAAGAACAAGTATCTGTTGCCGAGGATTGATGATCTGTTCGATAAGCTTCAGGGTGCCAAGGTGTTTTCAAACATTTACTTGAGATCCGGCTACCATCAGTTGAGGATTAGGGCGTCCGATGTCCCTAAGACAACTTTTCGGACGCGATATGGGCACTATGAATTTTTTGTGATGTCCTTTGGGTTGACTAATGCCCTAGCAACATTTATGGACCTGATGAACCGAGTGTTCAAGCCTTACCTGGATTCTTTTGTGATTGTGTTTATTGATGACATCTTGATATACTCTTGCAGTCGGGAGGAACACGAGCAGCACCTCCGGATAGTGCTACAGACTTTGAGGGACAGTTAGTTGTATGCTAAATTTTTTGAAGTGCGAGTTTTGGTTGGATTCATTTGCTTTCTTGGATCACGTCGTATCAGTAGAGGGTATTCAGGTGGATCCTAAGAAGATTGAGGTAGTCAAGAACTGGCCTAGACCCGCTTCAGCCACGGAGATCAGGAGCTTCTTGGGTTTGGCGGGTTATTACCGTCGGTTCGTGGAGAGGTTTTCATCTTTAGAAACCCCGAGGAATAAGTTGAATCAGAAGAGTGCCCCATTCAAATGGTCGGACGAGTGTGAGGCGAGCTTTCAGAAGCTCAAGATAGCGTTGACTTTAGCACCGGTGTGGTATTACCATCTGGTTCAGGATCTTACACGGTATATTGTGATGCCTCCCGCATGGGGCTCGGAGCAGTGTTGATGTAGGAGGGCAGGGTGATGTAGGAGGGCAGGGTGATAGCTTATGCGTCCCTTTAGTTGAAGGTTCATGAGAAGAATTACCATGTCCATGAAGTAGAGTTGGAAGCCATTGTTCACGCGTTGAGGATTTGGAGGCACTATTTTATGGCATGTCGTGTGAGGTTTTCAGGGATCATCACATCCTTCAGTATTTGTTCAAGAAAAAGGATCTCAATTGAGGCAGAGGAGATGGTTAGAGCTATTGAAAGACTCTGATGTCACTATATTATATCATCCGGGAAAAGCCAATATGGTGGCCGATGCCTTAAGTAGGAAAGCAGTGAGTATGGGCAACCTTGATTTCATTCTAGTCGGTGAGAGGCCGCTAGCTTCAAACATTTAGACTGGCCAATCACTTTGTGAGGTTGGATATTTCAGAGCCCAGACGTGTTCTAGCTTGTTTAGTCGCTCGGTCTTCCTGTTTGAGCGTATCAAAGATTGGCAGTATGATGACCTTCACTTGATGGTCCTTAGGGACACAGTTCAGCACGGTGGTTCCAAGCAGATCACAGTTGGAGATGACAGTGTTTTAAGAATGCAGGGTCGTATATGTGTGCCTAATGGTTATGGGATTCGTGAGTTGATCCTTGAGGAGGCTCACAGTTCCCGGTATTCTATTCACCCGGGCGCTGCCAAGATGTACCAGGACCTGCGGCAGCATTATTGGTAGCCCACTATTCAGATCTTGGAGGATATGCTCTGTGCTTATGTTATAGACTTCGGAGGATCGTGGGATAAGTTATTGCCCCTTGCAGAGTTTGCCTACAATAACAACTACCAGTCGAGCATTCAGATGGCTCCTTATGAAGCGTTATATGTGTCACGACCCCGATTCGCCCTCCGTGAACATGTCGTGATGGCACCAAGTCCCTATAACTAGGTAAGCCTAGCAATGCGGAATATCAACATAACTTGTGAAATAATTAAGTAAAAGAAAACTGAACAATCTAAAATAAGGACTATAAATAAATGCCGCTTGGAATATACATCCCAAAATACTATGTCTACAATATCACCCCAAAACCCGGAAACTCACGGTAACCACAGGCTAACAGAATATAATACGCTGCTCTAACCCCAGAATGTCTATACAACTGTAAGGAAGGATAAAGATTTCACAAAAGCTGGAATAAGATAGAGACTTATGGTCTGCGGACGCGGTAGATGTACCTCGAAGTCTCTGCTGTATCTCTCAACCTCGAGGGTAGTGCGCCTAAGTGGAGGTACCTGGATCTGCACATGAAAAACATGCGCATGAAGGGCATGAGTACACCACAATGGTACTCTGTAAGTGCTAAGCCTAACCTGGGTCGGGTAGTGACGAGGAAGGTCAGGGCCCTACTAAGTCTAAACAATATAATAGGAATTTACAGTATGAAAACAGACAATAATAATGAATACAGCAGTGAAGTAAGTCAGGTCAAACAAGGCAATAAGAAAACACAAGAACGGAGTAAACATGGAGTACGAACAGCTCCATAACAATGGTAACAATGAGGATCTCCCAGGAAACCGTCCTGTAGTCCTTTTCTCAACTGTTTAGTGGATCTCCCGGAATACCGTCCGTAGTCCCAAAGTAAATATGCAGGGGGATCTCCCGGGATAACGTCCTGTAGTCCCAAAGTAAATATGCAGGGGGTCTCCCGGGATAACGTCCCGTAGTCCCAAAGTAAATATGTAGGGGGATCTCCCGGGATAACGTCCCGTAGTCCCAAAGTAAATACACAGGCACAACAAGAAGACGTTCAGAGTTAGAGTGAAAAAAATACAAGGCAACAAGTAATTCTAGTCTAACACGCTTCACGTAGTGCAATTAAGGCAATTTAAGCAAATAGGCAATTCAGGGTAACTAGGCATGATTTTCTAAGCTAACATGGACTATAGTTGCAATTAGAATAAACAGGTAGGAAAGAAACTCAGGAAAACTATTTAAAGTAAAATCGGATTCTCAACAATTAGCACAAGTACGCGCTCGTCACCTCACGCACGAGACATTCAGTTACCAAATATCACATCCTAAGGGGTAAGGTCCCCCACACAAGGTTAGACAAGCCACTTACCTCGAACCGGCTCAAATTAACTCGACTACACATTTGCAACGAGTATCCGACTCCAAATGGCCCAAATACCGTAGTCCTAAAGTAAATACAGAGGGGGAAAGTAAATATGCAGGGGGATCTCTCGGGATAACATCCCGTAGTCCTAAAGTAAATATGCAGAGGGATCTCCCGGGATAACGCCCCGTAGTCCCAAAGTAAATACACAGGCACAACAAGAAGACGTTCAGAGTTAGAGTATAAACATACAAGGCAAAAAGTAATTCTAGTCTAACACGCTTCACGTAGTGCAATTAAGGCCATTTAAGCAAATAGGCAATTCAGGGCAACTAGGCATGAATTTCTAAGCTAACATGGACTATAGTTGCAATTAGAATAAATAGTTGCAATTAGAATAAATAGGTAGGAAATAAAATCATGCTAAATATTTAAAGTAAAACTGGATTCTCAACAATTAGCACAAGTACGCGCTCGTCACCTCACGCACAAGGCATTCAATTACCAAATATCACATCCTAAGAGGTAAGGTCCCCCACACAAGGTTAGACAAGCCACTTACCTCGAACCGGCTCAAATCAACTCGACCACACGTTTTCCACGAGAATTCAATTCAAAATGGCCCAAATCTATTCAAATAAATTTCATACCGTAAATAACATTTCATGCAGCTGATTTTACTATTCAGTTCAGGGATACGACGCGAAATTAGGAAAAATGACCAAAATGCCCCTCAGGCCGGCGTCTCGGATTCGGATAAATTTTACATTTTCTGGACCCTCATACTGTCACGAGTCCAGCAATATAAAAATCTCTCTAATCGGAGGTCAATCACCCACTCAAACCCCAATTTTTAAAAAACCCTAAGTTCTACACAAATCACCCAATTTCACCCATGGAAATCTTTGATTTTAAGTTGAAAACATGTTAAATGATTGAAAGAATTGAGTAAAAACCAACTCACAAATGATTTGGAAGGAGTCCTGTTCTTGGAAAAATCGCCTAAGAGTGTTTGAGTTTGAGAAAATATGAAATATGAAGTAAAAA
>MDKI01288330.1:0-17348 GCA_005239505.1 Nicotiana paniculata
TTATTTCCCACCATTTCCCAATTCACACTCCTAGACTTTTAAGCCCAATGCTTAAAGTCCAACGATAAGAGAATGATTCGAAAAGCACTAAGGGTGAGTGAAAACCTGAGCATTAGAGTTTCTTATATATAAGTCGAAGTTGCCCTAAGCTCAGTTATAACTCCAATTTTCTGCTATCAAGTTGGTCTATTTTAATTAGAATCCTAGTTTTCTCGAGGATTCTTTCATTAATTAGAATCCTAGTTTTCTCGAGGACTCTTTCATTAAAAACCATGTGGATGGACTACTAAAATATTACTCCTCTCAGTTTGCTATTAAATGGCATGTCTTTTTCTTATATATGAAGAACGCCTAGATCAATTAATGTCAAAAAATCTTCATCCTTCGGCATTCCCTTAATTTATTTGAATTGGTTTATTCTAGCATTGAGAAAGATAATTTTTGCACTTCTGTCGGTAAAAATATGTCACGATGTCGGGATCGTGATGACGCCTAACCTTTCCGTTGCTAGGTAAGCCAAAAATTAGAAATTTAATACACTAACTCTTTAAGCAATTCTCTAAACAATATTAATTTAAGACATAACAGAGTAAAGAAATGCGAAAGTTCATAATAATCCAAATATTCATACACAACTACCCAGAGTCTGGTGTCATAATTCACGAACTTCTAAGAGTTACTACAAATATTGGCCGAAGAAAAATACAACTGTTTTCGAATAAAAGAAACAGCAAACTGAAGTAACTACAAGGGGACTCCAGGGTCTGCGAATGCTGGCAGATCTACCTTGGGTCTCCTGGGGGATAGAAATCAGCAACTCCACACGGGGTCAACTCGGTCCACTGCCATAATCTGCACAGAACAGTGAAGAGTGCAGTATTAGTACAACTAACCCCATGTACTGGTAAGTGCCGAGCCTAACCTTGGCGAGGTAGTGACGAGGCTAAGGCAAGGCTACAACCTAAACATGTGCAGATAAACAATGTACGAGCATAATAACAAATAATAGAAGCTACACAAACAATACTGAGAGGGAGAGAACATGATGGGGGAGTACAAGATCATGAGAATGGTAACAGTAAAGAAACATAGCAACAACATACTTTGCACCAATAGAAATAGTAAACATAGCAAAAACAAGTGCATGGCATCACCCTTCGTGCTTTTACTCTCATCTTCACCATAATAAATGACAGAAACGATGATAATGAATATGAAATGGCACGACATCACCCTTCATGCTTTACACTCTTCCTCACATGATAATGATAATGAATAAGAAATGGCACGGCATCACCCACTCTTCCTCATATGATAATGATAATAAATATGTAATGGCATGGCATCACCCTTCGTGCTTTACACTCTTCCTCACATGATAATGATAGTGAATATGAAATGGCACAGCATCACCCTTCGTGCTTTATACTTTTCCTCACCCAAACAACGAAAAACAATGACAACATAAAGAAAATCTAGTCTAACCTGGAATACTACGAATAAAGAATACAACGATCACAAGAATAAGACTCACTCGCATGCTAGGACTCGACAACAACGCATAGGTACTCGTCACCTCACCTATACGTTGTACTAAAAAATTAACACATAGAAAATAGACAACAATACCTAATCCCTCAAGCCAAGGTTAGACACAATAATTACCTCGATCCGCAGGCCACTTACTGCTCAAGTACCATTTTTCCTCTAGAATTCACCTCCAACCCACTCGTATCTAGCCATAATTATCTTAATACCATCAATTATCGCTAAAGAAATATATTTCAATACAAAATTATAGAAATCCCGAATTTTCCCCCAATAAGTCAAAAACCGGCCCCAAGCCCGCTTGGTCAAAATTTGAGGTTCGGAACAAAATTTGTTTCCCATTCACCCCCCGAGCTTGAATATATAATAATTTTCAAAATTCGACCACAATTTAAGGTCCAATTTCCAATATTTCAAAAATTCCTAATTACCCAAACCCAATTTCTACCATGAAATTCCTAGATTTTAGGTTGAATTCTTGTAAAATGAAGTAAAAGATTGAAAGAACGAGTTAAGGAACACTTACCTATAATTTTGGTAAGAAAATGTCTTTGAAAAATCGTCCTAGGTCTCCTATCCTTTTGAAAATAAGAAGAAAATGGCTGGAGTCCGATTTAAATGAACTCACTGCCCGACCTCGCATCTGCGGTGCTTTGGTCGCACCTGCATATCCGCACGTGCGAACAAGACATCTGCTTCTACGAAAAGGATTGGGCCAACTGGGGCTGCACCTGCGGACAGGGTTCCACTTCTGCGGTCCCGCCCCTGCGAAGAGAAGTATGCATCTGTGAAAAATGGAGTCTCAAGCTTAGGTCGCACCTTCGGGGCTATTGCTCGTATCTTCGAGCTTGCACCTGCGACCAAAGGCTCTCAGGTGCGGGCACACTAGATCTGGTGCACCAGCAACCTTGTTGAGGTTTGAACTCAACTGATGCATCGCCCGAATGAAACCTGAGCCCTCGGGGCTCCAAACCAAACATGCAAACAAGTCTAAAAATATCATACGGACTTGTTCGTGCGATCAAATAGCTAAAATAACACTGCGAACTAAGGATTTGACACCAAAACACATGAAATTCTCAAGAACACTTTAAAAGTCTATTTTCTCAATAGAAGGTTCGAATCACGTCAAATCAGTTCCTTCTTGCCAAATTTCACATGAAAGGTTTAAATATCATAACGCACCTGTACCGGGCTCCAGAACCAAAATACAGACCTGATACCAACAAGATTAAACATCAAACAAGTTCTTTAAAATAATAAATTTTCTGTAATTCAATTTTAGTCAAAAATTCATTTCTCGGGCTAAGGACCTCGTAATTCGAGTCCGGGCATACGCCAGATCCCATATTTTACTATGGACCCACTGGGACCGCCAAATCACGGGTCCGGATCCGTTTACTCAAAACTTTAACCAAAGTCAACTAAAAATTATTTTTAAGGCCAGAAATCAATGTTTCTTCAATTTTCCATATAAAGGCTTTCTAGAATTACGCCCGACTGCCCATACAAATCGAGGTGGATAAAAATAAGATTTTTAGGGCTAACGAGCGTAGAATAGAGTCCTAAAACACAAGATGACCCATTTGGGTCATCATAATCTCCACCTCTAAAACAAATGTTCGTCCTCGAACGAACATAGAAAAGTACCTGAACTGGCGAACAAGTAGGGATATCTACTCCGCATGTCCGACTCGGACTCCCAAGTAGTTGCCTCAACAGGCTGACCTGTCCACTGCAATCGAACTGAAGGATAACTCTTCGACCTCTACTAACGAACATGCCGGTATAAAATGGCTACCTGCTCCTCCTCATAATCAGATCCTTGTCCAACTGGACAGAGCTGAAATCTAATACATGGGACGGGTCACCATGATACTTCTGGAGCATAGACTCATGGAATACTGGATGATTTGATGATAACCCTAGAGGTTATGCAAGTCTATAAGCCACATCTCCCACTCTATCAAGAATCTCAAAAGGCCCGATATACCTAGGGCTCAACTTGCCCTTCTTTCCAAACATTATGACACCCTTCATGGGTGATATCTGAAGCAATACTCTCTCCCCGACCATGAATACCACATCACGAACTCTACAGTCGGCACAACTTTTTTTCCTGGACTGAGCTGTACGAAGTAGATTCTGTATAATCTTGAACTTGTCCAAGGACTTTTGTACTAAATTTGTGCCCAACAACCGAGCCTCCCCTGGCTCAAACCACCCAACTGGCAACCTACAACGTCTATCATATAATGCCACATAGGGAGCCATCTGAATGCTCGATTGGTAGCTGTTGTTGTAGACGAACTCTGCAAGGGGCAAGAACTGATCCCACGATCCTCCAAAATCTATAACACAAGAGCGGAGCATATCCTCCAAGATATGAATAGTGCGCTCAGACTGCCCGTCCGTCTGAGGATGAAATGTTGTGCTCAGCTCTACCCGCGTACCCAACTCACGCTGCACTGCCCCCCAGAAGTGCGAGGTAAACTGTGTACCTCGATCAGAAATGATAGATACGAGAACACCATGAAGACGGACGATCTCCCGAATGTAGATCTCTGCCAGCCGCTCCGAGGAATAGGTAACTTCCACAAGAATGAAGTGCACCGACTTAGTCATCCTATCCACAATAACTCACACGACACCGAACCTCCTCTGAGTCCATGGGAGCCCAACAACAAAGTACATAGTGATACGCTCCCACTTCCACTTAGGAATCTCCATCTCCTGAAGTAAACCACCGGGTCTCTGATGCTCATACTTCACCTGTTGACAATTCAAGCACCGAGCCACATAAGAAACTATATCCTTTTTCATCCTCCTCCCACAATAATGTTGCCGCAGGTCCTGTACATCTTGGCAGCGCCCAAGTGAATAGAATACCGAGAACTGTGAGCCTCCTCAAGGATCAACTCACGAAGCCCATCAACATTAGGCACACATACACGACCCTGCATCCTCAAAGCGTCGTCATCTCCAACGGTAACCTGCTTGGCACCACTGCGCTGAACTGTGTCCCTAAGGCCATCAAGTGAGGGTCATCATACTTCCGGTCTCTGATACGCTCAAACAAGGAATATCGAGAGACTATGCAAGCTAGAACACGGCTGGGCTCTGAAATATCCAACCTCACAAACTGATTGGCCAAAGTCTGAACATCTGAAGCTAGCGGCCTCTCACTGACTGGAATGAACGCAAGGCTACCATACTCACTGCCTTCCTACTCAATGTGTCGTCCACCACGTTGGCCTTCCCCGGATGATACAATATGGGGATATCATAGTCTTTGAATAACTCCAACCATCTCCTCTGCCTCAAATTGAGATCCTTCTGCTTGAATAAATATTGAAGGCTGTGATGATCCGTGAAAACCTCACACGACACGCCATAAAGATAGTGCCTCCAAATCTTTAACGCGTGAACAATGGCTGCCAGCTCTAAATCATGAACATGGTAATTCTTCTCATGAACTTTCAACTGCCGAGATGCATATGCAATCACCCTACCCTCCTGCATCAATACCGCTCCGAGTCCAACACGGGAGGCATCACAATACACCGTGTAAGAACCTGAATCTTATGGTAATACCAACATCGGCGCTGAATTCAAAGCCGTCTTGAGCTTCTGAAAGCTCTCCTCACACTCGTTCGACCATCTGAATGTGTCACCCTTCTGGGTCAACCTAGTCGTAAGGGCTGCTATAGATGAAAACCCCCCCACAAACCGATGGTAATAACCTGCAAAACCCAAAAAGCTCCTGATCTCTATAGCTGAAGTGGGTCTAGGCCAGTTCTTGACTGCCTCAATCTTCTTAGGTTCTACCTGAATACTCTCTGTTGAGACGACATGACCCAAGAAAGCGACTGAATCCAACTAAAACTCGCACTTCGAAAATTTAGCATACAACTGACTGTCCCTCAAAGTCAGGAGCACTATCCTGAGGTGTTGCTCATGCTCCTCCCGACTGCGGGAGTATATCAAGAGGTCATCAATAAAAACGATCACGAAGGAATCCAAATAAGGCTTGAACACTCGGTTCATCAAGTCCATAAATGTTTCTAGGGCATTGGTCAACCCAAAGGACATCACCAGGAACTCATAGTGCCCATACCGCATCCGAAAAGCTGTCTTAGGGACATCAGATGCCCTAATCCTCAACTGATGATAGCCAGATCTCAAATCAATCTTCGAAAACACTTTGGCACCCTGAAGCTGATCGAATAAATCATCAATCCTCGGTAACGGATATTTGTTCTTGATGGTGACTTTATTCAACTACCGATAGTCTATACACATCCTCATAGCCCCATCCTTCTTCTTCACAAACAACACTGGTGCACCCCAGGGCGAGACACTAGGTCTAATGAAGCCCTTTTGAAACAAATCATGTATTTGTTCCTTCAATTCCTTCAACTCTGGTGGGTCTATCTGGTATGGCGGCATAAAAATGGGTTGAGTGCTCAGAGCCAAGTCAATACAAAAGTCAATAAACCTATCGGGTGGCATCCCCGACAGGTCTGCAGGAAATACCTCCGAAAACTCACGAACAACAGGCACAGAATCTATTGAGGGAACCTCAGCACTAGAATCACGAACATAAGCCAAATAGGACAAACACCCTTTCTCGACCATATTTCGAGCCTTTATATAAGAAATAACCCTGCTTGTACAATGGCCAGGAGTTCCTCTCCACTCTAATCGAGACAACCCCAGCAAGGCTAATCTTACTGTCTTGGCGTGACAATCCAAGATAGCATGATAGGGTAAGCCAATCCATGTCCAATATAACATCGAAATCAACCATATCTACGAGCAAAAGGTCTACACTGGTCTCAAGACTCCCAATAGTGACCACACAGCGAACAATACACACGATCTACAGCAATAGCATCTCCTACCGGTGTGGAAACATATACAGGGGCACTCAAGGAATCACGAGGTACAACCAAGTAGGAAGCAAAATAAGATGACACATAGGAGTAAGTAGACCCCGGATCAGATATAACTGAAGCATCTCTACTGCAAACTGAAACAGTACATGTAATGAAAGCATCAGATGACTCAGCCTCAGGTCTGTATGGGAAAGCATTACATCGGGGCTGGGCCCCACCACTCTGAATCGTATCCCTGGGACGGCCTATAGCTGGCGGGCCTCCACCTCTAACGGCCTGACCTCCACCTCTAACAATCTGACCCCTACCTCGAACTGTCTGACCCATGCCTCTGGCTGGCTGAGCAGGCAGCGCAGCTACTGGCGCCAGAACCATGGCACGAGAACTCTGGTGATGTGGACTACTCGACGCACGAGGGCAATATCTAGCAAGGTGTCTCGGATCACCACAAGTATAACAAGACTTCGGTTACTAAGACTGTTGGCCGGCAAACTGACCATGTCGACCTGAATAACGACCCTGAAAACTCTGAAGAGGAGGTGCACTGATAGGAGATGGTGGTGCACTGTAGGCTGGCTGATCAGAATAAGGCATATGAGGGCCACGACTACCTGGGGCACCGTGGGATACCTGGAGTGCTGAATGAAATAGCCAGGGATGATGGCCTCTACTATAAGTACCCCCGCCTCCAGATGAGGCATCGCTGAATCCACCAGAATGACGAGGTATCTTGTCCGACCCCTGACCTCCCTGTCCAAGAACCATCTCGATTCGTCTGGCCACATTGGTCGCATCCTGGAAAGAAATCTTGCTCCCTGTCTCCTTAGCCATCTGCAATCTAATAGGCGGAACAAGACACTCAATAAACCTCCTCACCCTCTCTCTCTCTCTCTCTCTCTCTCTCTCTGTAGGAAGTAAAAGAATAGCATGGCGGACCAAGTCCACAAAACGAGTCTCGTACTGAGTAACAATCATGATGCCTTGCTGGAGACGCTCGAACTGACGTCGACACTCCTCTATCAAGGTTATAGGCAGAAACTTCTCTAAGAAGAGATGTGAGAACTGGTCCCAAGTAAGAGTAGGCGACCCAGCTGGTCTGGTCAATAAATAATCCCTCCACCATTTCTTGGCAGAACCAGTCATTTGAAAAGTAGCAAAGTCGACCCCATTGGTCTCCAATATACCCATGTTCTGAAAAATCTCGTGATAGATATCAAGATACTCCTGGGGATCCTCTAAAGTAGCACCACTGAAACAAACTGGAAAAATCTTAGTAAAACTATCCAATCTCAATAAGGCCTCAGAAGACATAGTTGACCCATAATTGGGCTGTGTTGGAGCAACTGGCTGAACTACTCCAACTGGAGTCTGAAACTGGGGAGCCATCTGCTCCGGAGTGTGAGTAGCAGGAGTCTGGGCTCCTCCTCCAGCCTGAGATACGGCTGGTGCCATGGGTAATGCGCCAGTTTGGGCCACACTCTTCATAAGGCCTACTAATCGGACCAAGGCATCCTGGAACACTAGGGCGGCAATAAACCCCTCTGAGACTTGGGCTAGTCCGGCAGGAATAGTGTGAGCTGGAACCTCCTCATCGAACTCTACCGGAGGCTCCACAGCTGGGGTTGCTGCTCAGGCTCTGGGCTGAGCCTTGCCCCTGCCTCGGCCGCTGACAAGGCCTCGACCTCTGCCCCTCATGGGGGCTGTTGCTAGAAGATCCGGCTGCTGATCAGCGGAAGAAGCGGTACGTGTTCTCTCCATCTGCGAGAGAATAAGAATAGAAGAGTGCAGTCAGTATTGAAATATCAAGAATCGCTCGACAGAGTTGAATAAAAGTGAACTTGTTCCTAACTTTATAGCCTCGGGGAGATAAGTACAGACGTTTTCATACCGATCCCCCAGACTCTACCAAGCTTGTCCGTGAATTGTGCGACCTTTTGAAAAATTGCACTAGGTCCCCTATCCTTTTGAAAATAAGAAGAAAATGGCTGGAGTCCAATTTAAATGAAGTCACTGCCGGATCTTCGCATATGTGGTGCTTTGGTCGTACCTGCGTATCCGCACGTACGGACAAGACGTCCGCTTCTTTGAAAAAGGACTGGGCCAACTGGGGTCGCACCTGCGGACAGGGTTCTACTTCTGCGTTCCTGCCCCTGTGAAGAGAAGTCCGCATCTGCGAAAAATGGAGGCCCAGGCTTGGGTCGCACATGCGGGGCTATAGCTCGCACATGCGACCAAAGGCTCGCAGGTGCAGGAACACCAGATCTGGTGCACCCGCAACCTTGTTGAGGTTTGAACTCAACTAGCGCATCGCCCGAATGACATCCGAGCCCTCAGGGCTCGGAACCAAACATGCACACAAGTCTAAAAACATCATACGGACTTGCTCGTGCGATGAAATCGGTAAAATAACACCTTGAACTACGGATTTGACAGAAAAATACATGAAATTCTCAAAAACACTTTAAAATTCTATTTTCTCAACCGAAGGTCCGAATCGCGTTAAATCAGTTCCGTTTCTTACCAAAATTCACAGGCAAGGTTTAAATATCATAACAGACCTGTACCAGGATCCGGAACCAAAATACATGCCCGATACCAACAAGATTAAACATCAAACAAGTCTTTAAAATCATAAATTTTCTGTAATTCAATTTTAGTCAAAAGTTCATTTCTCGGGCTAGGGACCTCGGAATTCAATTCGGGCACACGCTCAGATCCTATATTTTACTACGGGACCGCCAAAATACGGGTCTGGATCCGTTTACTCAAAATGTTGACCATAGTCAACTAAAAAATCATTTTTAAGGCCAAACATTATTGTTTCTTCAATTTTCCACATAAAGGCTTTTTGGAATTAGGCCAGGACTGCGCATGCAAATCAAGGTAGATAAAAGTAAGATTTTTAGGGCTAACGACCGCAGAATAGAATCCTAAAACACAAGATGACCCCTTTGGGTCATCACAAAATATGAATATACGATATCTTGAATCAAATTCACCTGAGGTGCAGATGTCGTCACAATAATTACTGTTTCCTAAACTGAAACGTATCAATTTGAGCTTTTAGGTGAAAAGGCATGAGGCTTGTCTTATCTACCTTGTCTAGTACTTGATATTTTATTCGTCCATTTGCTAATATGGAAAAAGTACTTAAGTAGGGCTGCCAAAATTGGCCCGACCTGCCTAACCCGCTCAACATTGGGTTGGTTATTGATCCTCCCATTATTAAATTAAGCTCATCTTGACCCAACTCATCTCAATACATTTAAATTTAGACCAACTTTTAGCTCAAATTGATCCTTTAGTAACTTTGACCAAATATCTTAGAAATAAATTTTGGGAAACTTACTCAAATATCCCAAATAATAACTTGTTTGGCCAAGCTTCTAAAATCAGCTTATTTTGAGAAGTGTTTTCTTCAAAAGTACTTTTAAAAAAAGTATTTTCTTCAAAAATACTTTTAAAAAAAGTATTTTCTTCAAAAGTACTTTCAAAAAAAGTATTTTTGATGAGAAGCAGTTTGTGTTTGGATAATTAATTTGAAAAACACTTTTAAACAGTAATTAGTGTTTGGCCAAGCTTTTGAAAACTGCTTCTAAATGTATTTTTCTCAAAAGTGCTTCTTAGAAAAGTATTTTTTGAAAGAAGCTACTTTTTTCTGCTTCTCAAAACTGTTTCTGGTTCTCCTCAAAAGCACTTTTTTTCCTTCCAACAGCTTGGCCAAACACCTCAATTTTTTGCCAAAAGTGCTTTTCAAGCTATAAGTCTCAACTTACCAACCTCTAGCCATTAGTCATAGACTTACCAAAACTAGCCAAGCACTTATAAAAATTGAAAACTCAAATAAATAAGGTTCTTTCTCTCAAAGAACCACATGCAAAAATCACCTTTCATATTTTTAAGCGTGATTAACAACATTAGAGGCAAGACGGAAAGGAAAATTTCATGGATGAGGTAGAAAATAAGGTGATGAAATATAAAAAAAATGTATATTCCATAAAATCTAAGCAAAAAAGAAATTTTTTCAATGAGTATAGTTGAAATTCATTGAAACCATATAGATAAGTCAATATATAAAATTTGAGAAAGATTGGAGGTGATTTGGAGTGGTTTTGTATCAAAATTCGTAATCAAATCGAGTTAAAGAAATTCTTCTATGACACATGTATCAAACATGTATCATGCATATATCTCACACACAGATATACATGTGATACAAAATTGATACAAATATGATACATATGTGATACACGAATGATACACAGTGTGATACGCATATCAGTTTTTTTTTCATGTTCAGTTTTTACTTCGAATTTTCAATTCAAACCACCTCAAAACTTCACCAAATCATCCCAAAATTGAGATTCAAACTCCTTAAGATGTACCCAATCTATTATAATAATACCCACTTAAAAGAAAGTAAAATTTTGATTTATTTTTGTTACAAATAGCTAATTGGCTAATACTAGTAATATTTTGTGAATTGGCCAATTTTGGTAATGAGCTACTTATAAATGGACATAACTGGTAGTTTCCCATAATTTTTTTATTTTATATATTATATATGACCACAATAAAATAAATAAAGTTTTATGTAGTAATTATACCATTCATAAGAAGACAACACATATAAAGCTTGAAACGAGTTGGATGGGTTGGACTTTGACCCAAATTGTTTTCCATCTTGACCCAACTCATCTTAGCCCTAGTAACTTTTGGGCGGGTTATTTGACTCGCTTAATTATTGATCAACCCATTTTGACCCGTTCAAAATCGACCCAACCCTCGCGTTTGACACCCCTATAACTATACATCTTGTTTAACTTTAATTTCAAATGCTCATTCTTTTCAATATCAACCAAATATTGACCAAAATGGACCAATACCACTAATTATGTCAAAATACTTATATTTGGGCGCATGTGGTTATACTAATTTGATTAACTCATGAATATATTCTGATTATATTATTGGTGGAAAGACTTCAATTACCGTTCTATAGATGTGAAAGTGTTATAAAATAAATAGTATAAAGTAGATAAATTGAAGACAAGTGTAGAGAGAGATTGATATATTATTCAACTTCAAAATTGATGTACATAATGAAATGAAGTCTTCTCTATTTATAGAAGAAATGAAGTAGCTGCGAGGCTTTTTAGGAAGCAGCTGCGAGACTTTTCTTGACCTGCTTGTAAGTTGTCTGCATGAGTTGCTCGCAATATGCCTATTTAATAGGAAGCTGCTGCAAGTCATTTCATTGAGTTGCTTGCAACCTGTCTGCATCAGCTGCTTGTAGATAAACTTTAATGGAATACTAAATGGATAAGAAGATTATCTACAGCGGAGTAATAAATGAACATCTAAAATAATATTTTCATAACACTCCCCCTTGGATGTTCATTATTAAGTGCCTCGTTAAAACCTTACTAGGAAAAATTTCGTGGAAAAAAACCTAGTCAAGGAAAAATAGTACACTAATAATATACATTGCAAGCAACCTCATTAAAAACCTTACCAGGAAAACCCAATGGGAAAAACCTGGGCAAGAAAAAAAGAGTACAGTGCATACTTCATTCCCCCTGATGAAAATCTTGTTTCAAATATTTGAGTCTCCGCATTCAAATATTGTATACCATATTCTCAAAAGTTGAAGTTGGCAAGTATTTAGTGAATAAATCTATCGGATTGTCACTTGAACGAATTTGTTGCACATCAATGTTACCATTTTTCTGAAGATCATGTGTGTAGAATAATTTTGGTAAAATGTGATTCGTTCTATCTCATTTTATAAATCCTCCCTTCGATTGTGCTATGCATGCAGCATTGTCTTCGTATAAAATTGTGGATCTTTTATAACATTCCAACCAATTTTTCTCGAACAAAATGAATCACTGATCTCAACCACATGCATCCCGAACTTGCTTCATGAATAGATATTGTCTCAGCATGATTTGAAGAAGTAGCAACAATAGATTGCTTTGTGGAGCGCCATGATATGACAGTACCTCCATATGTAAACACATACCTGATTTGAGATCGAGCTTTATGGGGATCAGATAAATAATCTGAATATGCATAACCAACAAAATCTGTACTACCTTTTTAGCATAAAACAAACCCATATCAAAAGTTTCCTTTAAATATCGCAAAATATGCTTAATCCCTTTCCAGTGTCTCTATGTAGGAGAAGAGTTATATCTTGCTAGTAAGTTAACAGAAAATGTTATGTCAGACCTTATAGCATTAGTATCACGACCCAAAAATCACAAGTCATGATGGCACCTAACTTGACCCGCTAGGTAAGACAATTAACATTACAAATCTACCCAATAACTGGTAATACGAATCATGAGCTCCTAGGATTTAGAATTTACAAAACAAATATAATTAATCACACGATCTGTTTGAAACTACATGAATAGATTAATAATGTCTAAAACTACCAAGGACAAGTGGCAGCTTCTATCCAAAATACACGAACATCTTCAGGCTCATCTCCCGACTTCTTCAGCAACTCCGCTCTAATAGTCTGCACGGAGTGTCCAGGAGTGCAGTATCACTACAATCGACCCCATGCACTGGTAAGTATCTTGACTAACCTCGTTGAAGTAGTGACGAGGCTTTTAGTAAAAGATGCTCATTAATAAACACTATAATTTAAACTAGCAATAGAACTATACGACAGAATAAGAGAGTAGAGTACACAATGCCACTGTACAAAGCAATAAAAGAGTACCAGGAAGAATCACAATCCAACAGTTTCCAACATCATAACTGGCCCTTTCCTTAGAACGAAGGCCCATGAACCACAACAATCACCTCAAAACTTTCATAATGTGAAAGAAGTACTCAAAACATCAAATCAAACGGCACGGCAACACCCTTCGTGCATTTATCTCATCCTCACCATATATGTGTAAAACAGTACTAACCAAATCCTAGAAATACTGATAATAGAAATGACAAGGAAGGGAATATGCAGCAGTAATAGTAAACGAGACTGAACAGAAGAGCATCGGTAATAGACTAAGCAAAGAGCATAGAGTTAATGACCACAATTAGGAAAAAGTTACAATTTCATCTAACTAGCATGATAGAGGCGTGAAGATGGATATAACAAATAAGAGAAGGGGAAGGGGGTGCATGTTTTTTATGATGCAACAAGTAAAGCACCGACATGGAAGAAGACTTGTACCTAAATGCAACAAGACGGATATGTCATGGATACAATCATAACAGCAAGAAGTAGACATGATGTTTACAAGTTAAGAAATTAGAAAGTATAGGTAACACAACAACGGTTGAGATAAAGAATAAGGACAGAACAGTGATGACAAGACACATACGAACCACAAGTACTACCATAACAACCCAAGCAAAGACATGAATATATATCCAAGAAAAGAACATCATAACATAATACATGTCCCTCGTCCTTACTTGCACGGAAACACCCTGCGTGCCATGAACTCCCAATGATACAAAAGTATAAAAGTATAAATGAAATGGCACGGCATCACCCTTCGTGATTTTACTCACAAATAACATGGCACGGCATCACCTTTCGTGCTTTTACTCTCAATAATATGGCACGACATCACCTTTCGTGCTTTTACTTTCAATAATATGGCACGACATCACCCTTCGTGCTTTACACTCTTCCTCACATGATAATGAATATAAATAATGGCACGGCATCACCCTTCGTGATTTACACTCTTCCTCACCAAGCATATAAATCTCAAATAAATATCCAAGCAGGAAATATAAATAATATCGAGGAGAATGTCAAACGAATATTCCAACCAAATTCTCAATCAATGATTTTCAAGTCAACAATGATTCAACGAATTCCCAAGGTCATATGATTCAAGTACTTCCACAAATTCCACAATCTATCAACAACACAAGCACGAAATCTAGCTTTCTCAAAAAATCGGCCATAACAACGTATTAATGATTAGGCATAGAGATGTACGAATCAGACACATCAATGTGTTCTAAGAAGTTTCCATCTAATTGATTAATTTATTTTAGGCTGTCTCGACTCTAACATTTAGCACTACATTCTAAATATCTAGAAGTCAAGTGAGGCATGAAGAAAGAAGGTTATGAGATTCTACAACGCACAATTATAACATAATCTACCCCCGAGCATGATTAACCCTGGCACATACATATACGCTCGTCACCTCATATATGTATTACCCCCGCATGTAAAAACAATGATAAATAGGAGGAAAAACTCCCTCAACAAAGCTAGGTAAAACACTTACCTCGATTTCGGCTAACTCAACACTCAACTTAGCCTTTTCCTCTACCAATTCGCCTCCGCTCGACTCAATCTAGCCAATAACGACTTGAATACATCACACAATGCAAGAGAAAATAATTTCAATTAATAAAGTGTGATTTCTATTCCATTTCTAAACAGTCAACAAAAGTCAAACCCCGGGCCCGCCCGGTCAAAACTCGGTTCCAAGGGTAGGTCTTGACTACCCATAGCCTCACGATTCCAAATATGTATTTTTTTTTTCAAATCCGAGTCTTATTCGACTCTCAAAACTAAAATTTTCATTTTTCAAAACTTTGACAAAATCCCCAAGTTTTTCCATAGATTTCCCATGAATTTGATGTTAAATCCTGTATAAAGTATTAAAATATAGTTGGAAATTGATTAAAGATACTTACTCAATGATTTGGTATGAAAACTTCTTCACAAAATAGCCTCACCTCGAAGCTAGGGTTCAAAAATATGATAAAATGAAGCAAAAACTCGGAATCCTAAGCACTTAACAGGCTGCGGATGTCGCATTTGCAACAGGGGGTTCGCAAATGTGACCCCCGCAAATGCGAACAAATTATCGCAAAAGCGAAGATTGGAATTCCCTGCTGCCTTCGCAAATACGAACACTGGACCTTCGCAAAAGCGACCACATGATCGCAAATGCGAACAAACTCAGCTCAGGATTTTATCGCAAATGCGATGCTAAGTCCAAAAATGCAAACTCAACAGGCCTCGCAAAAGTGGAAGATTCCTAGAAAAATGTGAGTCCTTTCCTCAGCAGCCCAGCTTCGCAATTGCGATAGTCTCATTTGTGACAAAAACATCGCAATTGCGATGACACCAGTACCAGAAATCAAAGATTATGAAAAATCATTACGAAACCAATCTGAACTCACCCGAGCCCTCGAGGCTCCAAACCAAATATGCGCACAAGTCTAAAATACAACATGAACTCGCTCGCTCTCTCAAATCATCAAAATAACTTCAAAAACCACGAATCGGACGCAAAAAAGCATGAAAATCAAACTAAATTTCAAGAACTTCTAAAATTGTAACCGAGCGTCCGAACCATATCAAATCGAATTCCAAATGGCGCAAAAATTTGCAGGCAAGTTCTATATGATGAGCTTCAACACATGCATAAAAACCTCTAAACGACGAAGTGTACCTCAAGTTACAACCGATACCGAAACCTATCAAAACACGTCCGATTGACCTCAAATTTTATACACAAGTCGCACTTGCCATTACGGACCTATTCCAACTTCCGGAATCGGAATCAGACCCCGATATCAAAAATTCCATTCCCAGTCAAACTTCTCAAAATCCAAATTCTGCCATTCCAAGACTAATACAACTACGGACCTCCAAATTACAATATGGACGCGTTTCCCAAGTCCAAAATCACCCAATAGAACTAACGAAACTGACGAAACTCCATTCTGAGGTCAAATGCTAAAATCTCCAACTTGACCAACTCTTCCCACTTAGAACTTAAATCTTGAATTTCATTCTTCCAAATTGATTCAAGGTAACTTTAAAACCAACACCGACGATTTAAGCAAGTCATAATATATCATGCAGAGTTACTCAAACCCTCAGAACACCGAGCGAAGTGCAGATACCCAAAACGACATGCCGGGTTATTACAATTAGAAAGATACGTAAGTGCACCAATTGCACTGAGATAAGGTGTTTCACGACAAGGGAGTTCCTCACCCTCTTCTGGAGGTCAGAACGTGTCCTTATTCACTTCAAGTGATCGAACAATCATTGGTGTACTCAATGGGTGCGCTTTGTTCATGTAGAAGTGTTTTAAGACCCTTTCTGTATAGGAAGATTGATGGATAAAGATCTTGTTTGCTAAATATTCAATTTGCAAACCAAGATAAAGTTTTGCCTTTTCAAGATCTTTCATTTCATATTCTTTCTTAAGATATTCAATTGCCTTTGGGGAGCTCTTTTGGAGTTCCAACAAGATTTATTTCATCAACATAAACAGCAAGTATAACAAAATCTTATGCCATTTTTTTTTAATAAAAATACATAAATAACATCATTTATGTAACCTTCTTTCAGCAAATATTCACTAAGGCGATTATACCACATGCGCCCAGATTGCTTTAAATCATACAAAGATCTTTGTAATATGATTGAATACATTTCCCAAGATTTTGAATTTGCTTCAGGCATTTTAAATCCTTCAGGGATCTTCATATAGATTTAATCAAATGAGTCATATAGGTTATGACTTGCATTTAAATGACATTACATCTTCAGGTGTCTAGACTACAGGTTTGTTCCTCACAATCCTTTACAATATTGTGCACTATATTGTACCAAATATATCATCGACAATTATTTCATATCGGTTCGCAAGCGACATAACTTTTTGACATCTCCTTACTTTCTTTATTTTCAGGTACCTGAACTTCTTCTGGAATTTCATGAAATATTATGTTGTGGTCTCTTCTAGAGCTTATTTCCTCCTTATTATGATCATTTGATCCTATCATTTTCAAGGATTGTTACCTTTGGAACCGATTGGTCTATGATGCGAGACTAAAATGCATAGTTTAACATGTGATATACCTTACATTTTATGCGCATTACTG
>ML315814.1:0-172876 GCA_005239505.1 Nicotiana paniculata
AAAAAAAAAAAAAAAAAATCTTTTTGGTATTTTCTTTGGACTAACTTCCCTCAAGAAAACTGCCTAACAAGTCCGTCGTCGGGAAGAGTCCTCTACATATATCTTTTTTTTTTTGGTAACCGCCTTGGACCCTCAAGAACCCCTGACACAGGGATCCATCGTCAGGAAGACGATAGAATATAATTACTTACACCTAGAAATCACTACAAAATTAATACTAACCTACAATTGTAACATGCCAAATCAAAATAACTAAATTAACATATCTACAACATACAACATACATACAGGGAATCCACCCCCACCCCACACTTAAAATGAGGACATGTCCTCATGGCCAAACAAAACATAGTAAGGGAGAGGGAACTTCCCTGATAGATCAATCTTGATCGGAGACGGAGCCGGCGTCGACCTTGCACGCCCGACCCAAAGCACGGAGCCAGCCAATGATTTTCTTTTCTTATCTCCTCTACTCAGTGGCCATCTCATCTACTCTTGTACCCAAGTCAGCTACCGAGGTCCTCAGCCCAGCTACATCGTGCTCTAAGCGGTCTACCCGTTGTGCCCGACTGGCCCCATATGGGCCTGCAACTTTCGCAACCTGTGGTGGCACTGTCTGCTCACCCACAATCTCCACCTCGTCATCAGCCTGATGTGGCATCTCGTCATCCTCCTCCTCCTCATTACTATCATCAGAATTGTCCCCATCCAACTCTTCCGGTGCTACCCGTCCCTTGCCAATTTTTACCCTCTCTGCCGTGAATGGATGCACTGAAGGGACGACCGTCTATAGCCAGTTTATAAGGCATATTTTCCTGAAGACATAACCGAGTAACCAGGGACGGATAGTATAACCCGTACTGTGGAACATTGACACGTTGGAACATTTCATCGTGTATAACTCTGGCTATGTCGAATGGGGCATTGTTCATGAAACACCAAATGAGGCACCCTCGAGGTATGTTCACCTCAGACAGGTTCTTGGAGGGCAGGAGGCGGCTGTTTATAAAGTACAACCAGCACTTGGCCTCAAACTTGAGGGCCAAGGAGTGTAACTTGTTCCCGTACTTGTACCATTGTAAAGTGTTCCCTAGTTGACATATGACATCAGTGAAAGTAGACCAGGGAGTGTATTGTCCACTAAATTGGTAGACGTACTGTACAGAATCTGGATGGTGTTTAGGGAGGCATCGACCGGTCTCTTGCGCACAGTCACAACATGATTCACGTGTTCCAGAAGGTTCGCGTAGAACTCCTGGACAAGCATAACATTAGCCACATCAGGCTCTGAATATTTTTAGTCCTCGTCGCCTCAGCTCGGCGGGTATATTGGGACAGGTTGTCCCTAATGCCCTGGGGTCCATGGCCTGTCCCGGCACAATTGTGATGAATTTCTGACTGTCGAAGGGCCTTTAGTCAATGGATTTTCGAGGCCGGCCTCCGGTGTTGGCTTGAGGAGGGCGGCTAGAGGAGGATCCAGTGGCTTGGCGCTTTCAGGGTGGCATGGTACCTGCAAAATGCCCATTATCAGCTTAGTACAACGGGTGACCTAACCCATGGCTACTCATACTTCACCACGAAATTGGTCACTACACTTCCTCCAAAGAGGCATTTTTACAAACATGTGGTGGGCAATGGCTACGTTTAAGCCCAAACCTTCACTAAAGCACAATAAGCACCACCACATTACCCCAATAAACACACATCACCCACCATTCATGAGTTGTAAGTTCTCAGCCCTACACAACTACTATCAAGTATATCTACCCAAGACTAAGACTACATTCTACCCTACAAAGAAAAAAAGAAAGAAAAGAAAGCTAAAAACGAAATTGAAAAATAAAAAACAAAATCAAAGGGAGAAGTACATACCTGTGGAGAGAATGAGAGGAGGATAGTCAAAGGATGGTGAAGGATTTCGTGAGAGTGGGTTTGTTTTAGGGATGGATTTTTCTAAGTGTGGAGGAGGAGGGGAAAAGTTAGGGGGAAGGAAGAAGAAGAAGAAGAAGAAGGGGGAAAGGGTTTATGTGAGAGGAGGAGAGGAAACGTGGGGGGAAGTGGGAGGGGTGGGGCATTGGGTAGGGTTTTAACTTATTTGGGTAAAAGAAAAAAAAGAAAAAGAAAATAACAAAATTAAAAAAAAACTTACCTGGGTTCGAGTCCACTAGCGCGGCCTTAGCACGGGCGCGCTAGTGGAAGGCATCGTGGGGGCAGTGGAAAACGTCACTAGCACGGTCTTAGCACTGGATTAGCGCGGCCACGCTAGGGGAATTGAAGCTGGAGCAGTGTAAAACCTGACTAGCGCTGGCTTAGCGTTGGCTTAGCGTGGGCGCGCTAGTCCAGGCGTCCCCAGCTATATTACTTTGTTTTCTTCATCCTTGGGGGATTTTGCCCGCCCCTTTTCTCAAACACCTGCACATGTTAGTATCTACACTATAAACACTATAAATGTTGGGTTGTCTCCCAACCAGCGTTTGATTTAATGTCGCGGCACGATGGGTACAACAGTCAATGGGTTGCCTCCTATGAAGCGCCTGATTTCATGTCGCGGCACGACGCAGAGTAGGTGCAATTAAAGATCGCTCAACCTTTGTGGTTCATCGAGACGCACCTCAGACAACTCTTTTGTGTCATGCATTCCCACATACAGTTTGAGTCGTTGGCCATTAACCTTGAAGGTGTTGGTGCCATTTTCACTGGTTATCTCCACAGCCCTAGACAGGAACACTCAGGTAACATTGAACGACCCAAACCATCAGGACTTAAGCTTACCAGGAAACAGTCTCAACCTTGAATTGTACAATAATACCTTGTCTCCCGGTTTGAAATTTCTGTCCATAATGTGCTTGTCATGTAACCACTTCATTCTTTCCTTGTATAGCCTCGTACTTTCAAAAGCGTGATATCTGAATTCCTCCAGCTCATGCAACTCTGTCAGTCTATTTTCCCCAGCAGCATCGTGGTCCATATTCAATTGCTTTAGGGCCCACCAAGCTCGATGTTCTAGCTCCACAGGCAAATGACAGGCCTTCCCAAATACCAACTTGTATGGGGACATACCAATTGGTGTTTTGAATGCGGTCCTTTAGGCCCAGAGTGCATCGTCAATCTTTTTCGCCCAATCCGTTCTTGTGGCATTTACAGTTTAAGTGAGCACACTCTTGATCTCTCGGTTAGAGACCTCTACCTGCCCGCTAGTTTGGGGGTGATACGGGGTGGCCACCCTGTGGCGCACATCATATTTATCCAGCAACTTCTCAAAGACACAATTGCAAAAGTGTGTGCCCCCATCACTGATAATGGCTCTCGAAATCCCAAACCGGGTGAAAATAATCTGCTTCAAAAACCCCACCACCACTCTCGAATCATTGATGGGGATTGTTGCAGCTTCCACCCATTTGGACATGTAATCTACAACAACAAGTATGCACTTATTGTCGTAAAAGCTGACAAAGGGACCCATGAAATCGATCCCCCAAACATCGAACACCTCAACTTCCTGAATTGGTTTCATAGGCATCTCATGTCGACGGGATATGTTTCCCGTTCTTTGGCATTCGTTGCATCCTTTTACCCACTGGTGGGCATCCTTGAAAATTGTTGGCCAGTAGAAACCGGCCTCTAACACCTTTGCTGCTGTCCGGACTCCTCCAAAGTGTCCCTCATAAGGTGACGCGTGACAAGCCTGCAAAACAGAAAATTGTTCTATCTCGGGGACGCATCTCCAGATCATGTTATCAATACAAATTCTGAACAAATACGGTTCGTCCCAATAGTAGTTTCGGCAGTCACGATAAAATCGTTTCTTTTGCACACAGGAGAGCTCGTAAGGGTCAATACCGTATGCCAGGTAATTAGCAATATCTGCGTACCATGGCACCTCCCCCACACTTGTGGCTAGCAGCTGCTCATTTGGAAAGGTTTCCAGAATATCCTCAGACTCAGGTGCCTTTTCAGCACCTTCAAGGCATGATAAATGATCAGCGACTTGGTTCTCTGTTCCCTTACGGTCATGAATCTCCAAGTCAAACTCTTGCAAAAGCAGCACCCAACTAATTAGGCGCGGCTTAGACTCTCTTTTCTCGACTAAGTACCGAATGGCTGCGTGATCAGTGTGCACGATCACCTTCGACCCAATCAGGTAAGACCTGAACTTGTCAAAAGCAAACACTACAGCCAACATCTCTTTTTCTGTTACCGTGTAATTCAGCTGAGCTCCACTCAATGTCCTACTTGCGTAGTAAATTGGGTGCATTACCTTATCTCTGCGCTGACCCAACATGGCTCCCACAGCGTAGTCACTAGCATCACACATGAGTTCGAACAGTTGCTCCCAGTCGGGGGCAACTATAATCGGTGTTGTGACTAACCGCTTTTTTAGATCCTCAAAAGCCACCCTGCAATCATTAGAAAATACAAATGGGTTATCTTTTTCTAGCAACTTACAGAGAGGGTTGGCAATTTTGGAGAAATCCTTGATGAATCGCCGGTAGAATCCGGCGTGTCCCAGGAAGCTACGAATAGCTTTGAATAACGTGGGCGGTGGGAGTTTTTCAATCATGTCTACCTTGGCTCCGTCCACCTGAATACCTTTACTCGAAACCAAGTGTCCCAAGACTATTCCTTCTTGTACCATGAAATGGCACTTCTCCCAATTCAACACTAGTTTCGTGTCGATGCACCTCTTCAGTACACGGTTTAAATTTGCTAGGCATTCATCAAATGAATTTCCCACCACTGAGAAATCTTCCATGAAGACCTCCATAATATCTTCCACCATGTCTGTGAAAATGGCCATCATGCACCGTTGGAATGTTGCAGGTGCATTGCAGAGGCCAAATGGCATCCTCCTGAAAGCAAACACCATAAGGGCATGTGAAGGAGGTCTTTTCCCTATCATCCGGAGCAATAGAAATCTGGTTGTACCCTGAATACCCGTCAAGGAAACAAAAATGAGACCTCCCTGATAGCCGGTCGAGCATCTGATCAATGAAGGGAAGTGGGAAGTGGTGTTCGCGGGTGGCAAGGTTCAACTTTATGTAGTCCATGTATATTCTCCAACCCGTGACGGTTCTAGTGGATATAAGCTCGTTTTTATCATTCTTTACCACCGTCATACCACCCTTCTTTGGTACACACTGTACTGGGCTAACCCAGCTGCTGTCAGAGATGGGGAAAAAGATTCCCGCATCTAACCACTTTATAATTTCCTTCTTCACCACTTCCTTCATATTTGGGTTCAAGCGCCTTTGGTGTTCCCTAGAAGGTCTGTGTCCCTCTTCCAGGAGAATCTTATGCATGTAATAGGCCGGGCTGATCCCTTTGATATCTTCCATGGTCCAACAAATGTCAGTCTTGCATTCTGAAAGTACCTGTAACAACTGTTGTTCCTGCACATCTAACAAACCAGATGAGATAATAACAGGTAATGTAGAGTTAGGTCCAAGAAACGCATAACTGAGATGAGTTGGTAAAGGCTTCAGCTCTAACTTGGGTGGTTCTTCAACCGAGGGCTTAGCTGGCGGACTCTCTCTCTTTTCCAAGTGTAATGGTTCAATTTCGAGAGCCCTCGACCATGACCTTTTTCTTTCCAGTGCTAATACCCATTCTGCTAGTTCCTCACCGTTCACATCATCTAAGTTCATTAAACATGCAGTCAAAGGGTCCCCAACAGTCAAGGACGCATCATCTTCTTCCAGTATCACGTCCAGGACATCAATAAGAGATCAGTTGGCGAACTCACTTGGTCGCCTCATAGACTTCTGCACGTTGAACGTGATTTCTTCATCATTGAGCCTCATCTTAAGCTCACAAATCTCACAATCGATGAGGGCTCTGTCTGTGGCCAAGAATGGCCTTCGCAAGATTATGGGAATTTCCTCATCTACCCGACAGTCTAGGATCACAAAGTCAGGAGGGAACACAAATTTCCCCACTTGCACTAACACATCATCCAGAATACCCGACGGTCTCTTCACCGTCCTATCAGCAAGTTGCAACAACATGGAGGTAGGCCTGGCTCTACCAATCCCCAGTCTTTTATAGATGGCCAGCGACATCAGATTAATGATGGCCCCCAAGTCACATAGAGCTTTGGAAAAATAAAAGTTGCCAATGGTACAAGGAATTGTAAAACTCCCTGGGTCAGACAACTTTTCAGCAATAGGATGCATCACCACCGCACTACAAGTCTGGTTAAGGGTGACAGTAGCCAGATCTTGGAAGTCAAATTTTCTGGACATCAAGTCCTTCATCATTTTAGCATAGCCAGGCATTTCCTTCAAATCATCAATCAATGGGATATTTACATGTATTTGCTTTATCATGTCAAAGAACTTCTTATACTGCTCATCCTTCTGGTATTTCGCCAGCCTTTGAGGGAATGGAGTTGGCGGTCTCTTCTTTCCTGTTATCTGTTCTTTTTCCTTTTCAACCACCACCTCTACTTCTGGCTCTGTGATTTCCTCTAATTCTTTCTCAGCTTCACTTTGCTTACTGGATTCTTCTTTAGTTGACTGCACTGTGACCTTGGTCAAAGGAGTCGAGTCATCAATTTCAATAAGCACTTGCACTAGTGTATCTGTCTGTCTGCTTTCACGCACCATCTCCTGTTCCATGTACAGGTCTCTGCCATTGCGGAGACTCACTTCCATTTGCTGCTTTGGGCCCTGGTCCCTTGGATTCACCTAAGTATCAGCAAGTAAAGTTCCATGAGGACGATTGTTCACTGCATTTAAAATCTGCCCAACTGTACCTCGATATTTTTAATGGCTGAGTCATGGACATCCACTCTTTCACTGATCTTGGTAGTTGACCCAATAACTTGTTGCATCATAGCTTATAACCTGGAGAACCCATCATCTTGTCTCCCCACATGTTGTTGCTGAGGGGGATTATAATCTTGTTGCTGAGCCTGGTTGTTGTATCCCTGATATCGTTGGCAAGGTTCCATGTTACCCTGAGGTCTGATGGAACCATGTTCCCGTTGTTGTGCTGAAGATGAGGTGGTCTACAATGTGAACCTGCTGCTTCACGCCTGATTCCTCCACCTTCTTTGTGAGAATACTCATCTGAGTCATCAGTGTAGCCATGTTCTCAGCCATAGGATTAGATGGGTCTAATGGCACCGAGTGAACAATTGGGGTGATAGGTGCACCCTTGGTGGTCCATCCTGAATTTTGTGCCATTGTGTCAAGTAAGCTTTGGCACTCTCTCCACATTTTGCTGAGGTAAGCTCCACCTGCTGAGGCATCAACGTTGGCTTTCACACTATCTGCTAAACCCATGTAGAATCTCTGCCCCAACATTTTCTCAAGAATACCATGGTGTGGACAAATAACCAGCATCCCTTTAAATCTCTCCTATGTCTCTTGCAGTGTTTCCATGGGCTTCTGTCTGAAACTTATTATCTCGTCTATCTGTTGTGCTGTCTTGTTGGGCGGATGAAATTTTCCCAGAAATTGCTTGACAAATTCCTCCCATGTAGTAATAGAATTGATTGGGAGGGAATTTAGCCAAGTCTGAGCAACACATGTTACCGAGAACGGAAAAAATAACCGTTTTAGAGCATCCGGGGTAACATTCGGTTGTCGCTGGGTTTTGTATATGGACAGGAAGTTCTTCAAATGCTGCTGAGGGTCCTCGGCATATGACCCCGAAAATAGTCCCTTATTCTGCAACAAATGCAGCATATTATTCGTGATCTGAAAAGATTATGCTTCAATCTGAGGGACCACAATCGCGGTAGCCAAGTTGTCAGCTGTGGGCTGCGCCCAGTCATATAATGGCGCCTTAGGTGCAATGGGTGCCTGAGGCGCAGCATTTGTTGCTACAGGGTTGATCATCCCATCACCCTCAACCTCATCAATAATGTTAGCTCTGTTTTTCAATTCTGCCATATTCAGTTCAATTGGTTCAATGTTTGTCTATTGTCTGTTTCTCCGATTGGCTCCATTCAATGCCCTGAAAACCTTTTCGGGGTCTGATAAAGCTTCAAGAACGTCACCAGTTCTCGAAGATTTCCTAGGCATGCACCTGTACCACCAGTTCAACAAACGTTAGAATTTCAATAAATGAGTGAAATCAAATAAACTTGACTTAAATTGAGAATTTTTGTATTTTTCTTCACTATCTCGATAATACCGTCAAGTCCCCGGGAAATGGTGCCAAAATTTGATCACGCTCAACTATGTCTAATAAAAGACTAAGAGGGTGTTACAAATATAATCTGGGGTATTAAGCCCAGAGTCGATCCCACAGGGAATTAACGTATCAAGAAAGCCGTTAAAATACTAAACTCTCACTTAATCAACTTCCTCAAACTTTATGAATAATAATCGATGTTGTAATTACCACTAAGATCAATGAAATTGCTAAACTAAGATTAACTAACAGCAGTTGTAAACAATTGGAATAAAGGTCTAAGGCAATGGTTTCCCCCGTTGGTACTTTCCCTAGTTGTATGTTCCTATAGATTTGACTTGGTTGTCTCTATAAATCATGAACTCTCCAACTATCGTAAATCTCTCTTGAGCATTTATGATAATTTACTAGTCGCACTCTCTCGAGCTACGCTAGCTATATTTACGTTACAACTCGCTTTAGATTGCACCCGAGGTATATTATCTCTAACCCAACCTCTAAACCCTCAGTTATGACTCTCGTCTATACTCCGAGAGTGATGTTGTTCAACAACTACCTAAATATGCACTCTCTCTCAAGCAGATACATAATAAATAGGAACCGCTAGTTGAGGGGCCTTCAACTAACTACAATCAAAATGTAGTTGAACAAATAGAGATAAATAACCAACTCAAAACTATATTAACATGCCAACGAGTTCATCCCCAACAGGTTTCACCAAAACCTTAGATTAAAGTATTTAGCTACACATAATAGCAATGAAAACTACAAAGGAATCCATAGTCAATGGAAAAATAACAAAAGAAGAAAATAAGGATTGATGCCCCAATTTCCTCCTTGCCTCTTGCCTTTGTTTTTTTTTGGTGTTCTAAACTCTAAAACCCGATTCCCCCTTCTCTTGGGCGAAGTGGACCTTATATAGTTGATGTAGAATGGCCTGGGACTTCAAAATTTACCCCTGAAATAATGCCTCACGCGTCTGGACTAGCGCGGGCGTGCTAAGGTCGCGCTATGCCCACGCTAGTGGGGTTTCTGTCTGCCTCTGGATCGCTGGACTAGTGTGGGCGCGCTAATGCCCGCGCTAGTAGGGTTTTCCACTGTCTCCGTATTCATCCCTGAGTCTTCAGTCTTCAATTCATCCAAAAGGTACCCCATGGTCTATTCTACTTCAATTCTTGCCTGGATCACCGTCATAAGCTTTCCTTACGGTATTGCACTCCTGTGAAACACACAAGTCACCATTAGAGCACATTTTATCCTTATTTCACATACTTAAGACGGTAAAGCATCATTAAGTTAGAGTATAACATAAGACAAATCATACACTTTTAGCTTATTATCAGTAAGTGATTCTTAACACTTTTCTTTCAATCTTTTACTTCCTTTAACAAGATTTCAACCTAGAATCTAGGATTTTTATGGTGGAATTGGGGATTTTGGGTAGAAAACTATGGATTTCAAAATATTTGGATTTAGACCTCAAATTGAGGTCGGATTCCAAAACCAATTGTATATACGGGCTCGTGGGTGAATGGGTAATTGGATTTTGCTCCGAATTTTGGGTTTGGACCAAGCGAGCCCGGGTGTTGACTTTTTCAAATATGACCTAAATTGAACCATAGTTATCGGGGATGATTACTAAGGCTTATGTTGAATCATTTGGTTGAAAAATTTGCTAGATATTGTGGACTCGGAGGATAATTTGAAAGGCAAAGTTGTGATTGAGCATTAAGTGATATTGGGAGTGAGGTAAGTGTTGTGTCTAACTTTGGCTTGAGGGAATAGGTATTATGTGATTATTTGCTGCATGTTTTGTTGTTGAATACAATGTATAGGTGAGGTAACGATCACCTATGCGTTGTGGACGAGTCATAGCATGCAAGTGAAATTCCATTCTTGCAAATTTTGTAGTCTTAAATCCTATTATCCATGCTTATTGTTGTTATTGAAATGTTGGGAGACTTATATCTGGTTTTACCGAGGTTGATAAATTTTTGAATATTGATTCAAGGTTGAGATGTTAAATTGTAAAATAAATCATTCCGGTGAAATTCCTCTCTATCCGTTGTTATTAATTCTGTGAATTGTGAGGAGGAGTGTAAAGCACGAAGGGTGATTTTGTGCATGATTTATTTATATCGTGAGGAAGGGTGTAAAGCACGAAGGGTGATGTCGTGCCATGATATGTGAGTGTTAATGCACAAGGGCGATGTCGTGCCATGATATGAGAGTGATAAAACACGAAGGGTGATGTCGTGTATATTATGTGAGGTTTAATGCACGAAGGGTGATGTCGTGCCGTTCTTTTTTATATATTGGTGAGGTTGAGAGTAAAAGATCGAAGGGTGATGCCGTGCAGTTTTTCCTTTGTTGTCTTAATTGGTTAATTCGTTGGAATATTACTATTTAAATTGTGTCTTTTCATTGTTTCTCACTCCTTATATTGTGATCCTCCATTAAATGTCCCTTCCAATATTCCTGCTTTATTTCTTTGTTTACCGTTGTTGCCATTAGCATGATTGTACTGTTCAGGTTTTTTGTGGTGTCTTGTCCTAGCCTCGTCACTACTTCACCGAGGTTAGACTCGACACTTACTAGTACATGGGATCGATTTTCTTGATGTTGCACTCTGCACTTTCGGTGCAGATCGAGGTATCGGTCCAAGCTGATTTTGAGATAGTAGTTGATTTCTGTGTAGGAGACCCGAGGTAGATCTACCGACGTCCGCAGATTTCTGGAGTCCCTTCCTTTATATTCATTTATTTTTTATTTATTTCACAAACAGTTATACATTTTCCTTTCAGCCAAATGCTTGTAGTAAATTCTTAGTAGTCCGTGAGTTGTGACTCCAGATCATGTGTAGTTAGACATCAGTATTATTGTGCAATATTATTCCAAATTTTTTTTTCTTATTCTGGTATCATGTGTTCAATGGTAGTGGATCCTCGTATAGTTTTAAATGTTTTAAATGTTGTAGATCTCAAATGTTGGCTTGTCTAGCAAGTGCAACATTAGGCGCCATCACGATCCCGTTGGTGGGAATTCAAGTCATGATAGAAAAATCCTAGTGAAGAAAAAAAGAGTACACATGTCATGTAATACGCATTATTTGCTTCCTCATTAAGAAACCTTGCCAGAAAAACCCAATGGGATAAAACCTTAGCTAAAGAAAAAAGAGTGCAGCGCGTACTATACTCCCACTGACAAAAATATCACTTGAATAAATTTGTTGAACATCGATCATATCTGAATTATAACTTTGGTGAAATATGCTCTATTTTGTCTCCTTCAATAGTCCTTCTTTCAATTGAGCTATGCATGCAGTATCATCTTCACTGCAATTATAGCAGTACCCTCACGTACAAATAGATTGTTTGAAGAACAAACTATAAAAAAACATGCATTTGTAAAACCAACAAAATCTTGACAGTTTGTTAGAATAAACAAATCAATATCAAGGATTCCTTTTGCATTATAACACTAATGGTATTTCAATATCTCCACATAGGAGTAATACTATATCTTGCAAGCATAATTTTATACTTATGGTTTTAGCAAGATACATTATTGCACCAATTACACTAGACCCAAAGAAAAATCATGTACAGCGTGATTGCTCTAATCCACATACGGATTTGCTGAAATTTTATTTAATAAATTTCTTGAGAACCTAATATGCTTCAGAACAGTTTAAATCCTTCAATAATTACGCATATCAAAATTTTCCGGCATTGTCAGAATAAAATCATAAAGCGATTGCATCCACCACAAGAGAACATGTTTCCATATAATCAATACAGGATATTTACAAAAATATTGTGCCACCCTAGTGCTTTATACTTTCAGGTGTTAGGACTATCAGTCCTAAACTTCACGTTTCCAAGTGAAGCCAATCTTGATTCCATATTTTTCATTGACCAATCATTCATCTGTCCATATTCTATGACAAATTTGAGCTCAATATCCTCGTCAATATTAATAAAAATTGAGCGCTGCATTATATTAACAACATCGTCGACGATCATTTTGCATTGGTTCCATTATCACTCAATAAAGACATAACTTATCTAGATCTCATTATTTTCAGGTACCTGTGCCTCTCCCATGAGGTCTTATAAAGTGTTATGTCATGGTGCTCTTATAAAGCACTTTCCTCCTTATTATGAACATCTTGAATATTTGCTCATCTCCTTCTTCAAGGAGCTTTATATTTGTAACCGAGTAGTCTATTACGCTTCATGCGTGCCATAAACTCTGACCATCATGGACGTAATTCTATTTGGAGCATTAACGGCTAAAATATGACATTTAGCTTTGGGTCAGCAAATGTGCCTAGCAATATTTTGAAAATGAATTATCACTTGAACTTCAAGTTCACATTTTCTTGTACGAGGATCTAGATGTATTCATAATAATTCATTCCACATATCACTTTTTCAGCTGCCCATTTTCTCCTCTCTAATGTTGGGATCACCAACATAATTACCAACCTTCTTTGGGAATCCATCTTTGTGCATTGTGGTGGCATAATTAAATCATATAGCACAATCATATTTTTAGATAAAAATTATTTCGTTCATCACCCTAAACCAGTTATGATAGGGAGAATTTTTCATAACTTGTTGGCTAGATGCGTACCAATGCTGTTGTTTATTAAATAATACACCTCATACCAAATTTCTTTTTGGGAGTTTTGTCCTCATAACTAATGGTTTAGCTCTAATTGGAGGCATACAATTTCTACTAAACTAACTTGGATTTAAATCAGCATTATCAAGATAAATCATCATAATTTATATTCTGGAACCGTGCTCTAATAATTTTAGCAAACCTTGCAAAATCCAAATTGCAAGTTGATAACAAAACGCACATGTGACTATACAATAGATGCATCTATTAAAATCATATAACAATAAATGGTCCACATGGCAGGTGATTGGGCCCATATATATCATCTTTTATATGTTTCAGAAATCAAGGAATTCAATCCCAACCTTAGTTGGTATATCATGAGAATCAGTAGCACATGAGAATTCTTGAAGAATCTTCTATTCCTTCTATATATGCCAATGTGAATTCTCAATTAATTTTCGCATCATAATTTAACCAAGATGGCCAACCTGTCATGCCAACTGATATTTATTTCAGTAAAAATCTAATTACTATGGCATGTGATTTCATCATCATGCTTATACTTGTGTAGTACAAATAGAATAAGAACTGGATAATCTATATTATATTTACCCGTTGTAATTATAGTAATATTTAGATATTCAATCTTCCTTTTATTTATAGTCTCAAATGTCAACCAATTTAGCTAATATATTTGAAACTCAAAAAGTTTCTTTTGAGACTTATATTTGAAACTTAAAAAGTTTCTTTTGAGACTTATATTTAAAACTCAAAAATTTTCTTTTGAGACTTACTTCAATATCAGTGTCAAAAATAATTTTATTCATCCAGGTAACAAGTTAATGCTTCTGAAGCTCTTAACTGATTTTGTACTACAAGATCTTTTGTCATACCATCAATATGGTGAATGTCTCCTTCATGGGAAAAATCATATCATAATAATTATCATGGTCAAAATCATCATAAGCAAATCATTTCTTGCTTTAATTTTGCCATTAATAACTTTTTATAAGACATGTCAAAATATTTTTTGGCATACCACATGTAGGCCAGTGACATATTCATGTAACCACATTGTAATATTCATTATATTTATTTCTCTCAAACCTCCCTTAGAGGTGAGTTGTGGTATTCATCCAACCTTGCCTAAGCACATTCTTATGCATAATTCATGTCATGACCCAAATCCTAACCCAGGTCGTGATAGCGCCCATCACCGTTGTCAAGCAAGCCAACCATTATCTACTAGTGAGTCAGGTAGTTTGCCAAAAATATTTTTCAACACTTGCTTAAACCCATGATTTCCACTAATTTAATGGGTTAATCTACCTAAGAATTCAAGTATTAAGCTAAATTTATAGTGGGAATTACTTACTTTACAGTAGCTAGGTCGAATACCCTCCTTGCATGCTCTCAAAATCGCCCAAGAATGAAGAGAAGTGTTCAAAAATGGCTAAGTCCCGTGTTTAAAATGAAGTGCACTGCCTACAGGCTTTTTGCACCTGCGACTCGAGGACCGCACCTGTGGTCTCACATCTGCGAGAAAAATCTCACACCTGTGGAAAAAGGGAAGGGGGGCTGGCTTCGCACCTGCGGAGCGGAGTCCGCACCTGTGGCTTCGCTTTTGCGAAAAGGGGTCCGCACCTGCGGAAATGGACAGCTTCCTCAAGAGTCGCACCTGCTCTTAAATTATACCCCAAAACCTATTGGATCAAACTTAAGAACTTCAAGCTCTTAAATTCGCTTTCAATACGTCGAACCTATCTATACTACTAGGAATGACACCAAATTTTGCGAGCAAGTCATAAATGACATAACGGAACTATTCCCGATCTCGAAATTCTGTTTGGATCTCGATAACACAAAAACACGTTCCAAACCTCAATTTGAACTTAAGGAAAATCTTATTTCACTATGTGGCGCCGAAATACCCCCCGGTCATCCAAAACCCATTTCGAACACATGCTCATGTCTGGAATCATCATAAGAACCCACCGGAACCCTCGAATCTCAATTCTGGGGGTAGTTTACTGAAAATGTTGACTGAAGTCAAACTTGGCCTTTAAGGCTAACCTTAAGGAACTAAGTGTTCCTATACCACTCCAAACTCCTCCAAACCTCGAACTACCCGTCCCCACAAGTCATAAATCAGTAAAAGAAACTACGAGAAGTCTCATTTAGGGGCACGGGGTCCTAGAACACAAAATAACCGGTCGGGTCGTTACATTCTCCACCTCTTAAACAAACGTTCGTCCTCGAACGGGTCTAGAATCATACCTGAATAAGTGTGGATATCTGCTCCGCATGTCCTCCTCGGAATCCCAAGTCGCCTCCTCGACTGGTTGGCCCCTCCACTGGGCCTTTACGGCAGAAACCCTCTTGGACCTCAGTTGGCGATCCTGCCTGTCAATGATAGCAACTGGATCCTCCTCGTAACCCAACCTCTCATCTAGCTGAATGGTACTGAAATCTACCATGTGAGAGAAGTCGACGTGATACCTCCAGAGCATGGACACATGAAAGACCGGATGAACCCCTGATAAACTGGGAGGTAAAGCAAGCTCATAAGAAACCTCCCCAACTCGTCTTAACACCTCGAATGGGCCTATAAACCTCGGGCTCAGCTTGCCCTACTTCCCAAACTTCATAATACCCTTCATCGACGAGACCTTCAATAGAACCTTCTCGCCCTACATGAATGATACATCACGCGCCTTCTGATCCGCGTAACTCTTCTGTCTAGACTGTGCTGTGTGAAGTCTCTCCTGAATCAACTTCACCTTCTCCAAGGCATCCTTCACCAGATCGGTGCCATATACCTTAGCCTCGCCAGCTTCAAACCACCCGATGGGAGATCGACATCACCGACCATACAAGGCCTCAAATGGAGCCATCTCAATGCTAGACTGATAACTATTATTATAAGCAAACTCGGCCAAAGGCAAGAAATGGTCCTACTGTCCTCCAAAGTCAATCACACATGCTCTGAGCATGTCCTCCAATATCTGAATTGTCCGCTCCGACTGCCCGTCGGTCTGAGGGTGGAATGCTATGATGAGCTTTACCCGGGTGCCTTACTCACTCTGCACGGCTCTCCAGAAGTGCGAGGTGAACTGAGGACCTCGATCTGATATAATAATGGACACCGACACACCGTGCAACCGAACTATCTCCCGAATATAGATCTGGGCCAACCTCTCAGAAGTGTAAGTGGTAGCTACTGGAATGAAATGTGTCAACTTGGTCAACCTGTCCACAATGACCCAAACCGCATCAACATTCCTCAAGGTCTGAGGCAACCTAACCACGAAGTCTATAGTGATGCGCTCCCATTTCCACTCAGGTATAGGCATCTGCTGAAGTAGGTGTCCTGGCCTCTGGTGCTCATATTTAACCTGCTGGCAATTTAGACATCTAGCCACATACTCCACTATGTCTTTCTTAATTCGTCTCCACTCGTAGTGCTGCCTCGGGTCACGATACATCTTCGTAGCACTAGGATGTATAGAATACCGTGAAAAATGAGCCGCCTCTAAAATCCTCTTCCTCAGGCCATCAACATTAGGGACACATAAGCGAACCTGAAGTTTCAGAACACCATCCTCGCCAATAGAAACATCCTTGGCACCACCTTGTACCACTGTCTCTCGGAGATCCACCAAGTGCGGATCATCATACTGCCGAGTCTTGGTCTCCCCCACTAAAGAAGACTGAGCCATCACACGTCCAAGAACCCGGATGGGCTCGAAAAGGTCCAACCTCACCAGGCGATTAGCCAAGGACTGAATGTCCTAATCTAGAGGTCTCTCCTCTGCTGAAATGAAAGCCAAACTACCCATACTCTCTACCGTCCTTCTTAAGGCATCTGCTACCACGTTTGCCTTGCCCGGATGATAAAGAATGGTGATGTCATAATCCTTCAGCAACTCAAGCCACTTGCGCTACCTCAAATTAAGATCCCTCTGCTTGAACAAGTGTTGCAAGCTGTGATGATCTGTATAAACCTCACAAGGCACCCCATACAAGTAGTGCCTCCAAATCTTAAGAGCATGAACAATCGGCTCCAACTCCAGATCTCCCCTCCTGCATCAACACACAACCCAAACCAAAGCGTGAAGCGTCGCAGTAAATCGTATACATCCCAGAACCGAAAGGCAACACTAGAACTGGTGTTAAGGTCAATGTTGTCTTGAGCTTCTGAAAGCTCGCCTCACACTCGTCGGACCATCGAAATGAGGCATTCTTCTGGGTCAATCTAGTCAGAGGAGCTTCAATGGATGAAAACCACTCCACAAATCGGCGATAATAACCCGCTAGACCTAAGAAGCTCCTGATCTCTGTAGCTGAAGTAAGGCATAGCCAACTCTGAAGCGCCTCAATCTTCTTAGGATCAACCTTGATACCTTCTCTAAATACCACATGCCCCAAGAATACCACAGAATCCAACAAAAACTCACCCTTGGAGAACTTAGCATACAGCTTCAATTTTCGCAAAGTCTGGAGCACAACCCTCAAATGTTGCTCGTGCTCCCCCAGGCTACGTGAGTAAATCAGAATGTCATCAATGAAGACGATGACAAAAGAATCAATATAAGGCCTGAACACCCTGTTCATCAACTCCATAAATGCGGTTGGGGCATTAGTCAAGCCAAAGGACATCACCAGGAACTCATAATGACTATACCTCGTACGAAAGGAGGTCTTCAGAACATTCGAGTCCTGAATCTTCAACTGATGGTACCCCGATCTCAGGTCAATCTAAGAAAACACCTGAGCACCCTGTAACTGGTCAAACAAATCATCGATACGTGGAAATGGGTACTTGTTCTTGATGGTGACCTTGTTCAACTAGCGGTAGTCAATACACATCCACATAGTCCCATCCTTCTTCTTCACAAATAGCACTGGAGCACCCCAAGGCGATACGCTCGATCTGATAAACCCCTTAGCCATTAACTCCTCAAGTTGTTCTTTCAATTCCTTCGGAGCCATGTGGTGTGGGGCAATAGATATGGGTTGGGTTACCGAAGCTAAGTTAATGCAAAAATCAATGTCACGATACGGTGGCATGCCTGGAAGGTCTGAAGGGAATACATCATCAAACCCTCGAACTACTGGCACTGAATCAATCGTCGGAGACTCGGCGGTGGTGTCCCACACATATGCAAGATAAGCCAAACAACCCTTCTCGACCATATGTCGAGCCTTCAGTAAAGAAATGACCCGACTAGCGGCACTAACTGAGGAACCTCTCCACTCCAATCTCGGCAACTCGGGCATGGATAGAGTAATAGTCTTGGCATGGAAATCTAGAATGGCATGATAGGGAGACAGCCAATCCATGGCCAGGATGACCTCAAAATCGACCATATCGAGCAACAGGAGGTTCGTTCTGGTCTCGAACCCACCAAATGTAACCACACATGACCTATAAATCCGGTCCACAACCACAGAATCATTCACATGAGTGGACACATAAACAGGAGTACCCAAGGACTCACGAGGAATATCAAGTAATGACCAAATAAGGCTGATACATATGAATAAGTGGACCCTGGATCAAATAATATTGATGCATCTCTACCAAATATTGAAATAATACATATGATCACGACATCTGAGTCCACTGCATCTGATCTGGCCGTAATAGCATAGAATCTGGCTGGAGCGCCAGATGACTGACCTTCACCGGAATAAACAAGAGCTGACTAGGCTACCCCTGCCTGGCCTCCACCTCTGGGACGGCCCCTACCATTCTGTCCTCCACCTCTAGGTGGCCGAACCGCTGGTGCTGATCTCATAGGCTGGTGACCCTGTTGCACTGCCTTGCCCCGAAGCCTGGGACAATGCCTCTTTATGTGACCTGGATCCCCACACTCATAACAACCTCCCGGCACCATGTCCTGCTGCCTTGAAGAAGAACCCTGAATATCGAAAGGACGGTATGAACTCTCTGGCATAGCACTGAAATAAGGACTGGTAGACCCCTGATGACCAGAATACCCGCCGGAGGAACCCTGAATAGCTGGCGGGCGGTAAGAACTCTTCAGCATGGCACTGAAATAAGGACTGGTAGACCCCTGATGACCAGAATACCCGCCGGAGGAACCCTGAATAGCTGGCGGGCGGTAAGAACTCTTCAGCATGGCACTGAAATAAGGCCTCGCTGGTACACCTCGTGAAGGTGGTGGTGGTGCTGAATATGGGGGCCTACTAGGCTGGCCCCTACCAAAATGACCTCTGCCCCTAGCTGGAGCACCTCTGAAATCCCCAAAAAATCTAGCCCTCTTATCCTGCTGAACCTGCTCTCTGCTCCTTGATGGATAACCCTCGATCCTGCGAGCAATCTCTACCACAAGCTGATAAGGATTCCCCATCTCCACCTCTCGGGCCATGTTGGCCTTAATACCTGGATGTAACCTAGCTACAAATCTCTGAACTCTTTCTGCGTCAGTAGGAAGTATCATGAGTGCGTGATGAGACAACCCAGAAAACCTATCCTCGTAGTCGGTCACTGACATCTGACTCTGTTCCAGATGCTCAAACTGATACCGTAACTCTTCCCTCCCAGAGGGTGGAATATATATGTCCAGGAATAACTGAGTGAACTACTCCCAAATGATGAGAGGTGAATCTGCCGCTGCCAAGAATATAGGACTGCCACCATCTACGGGCCCTGCCCTCTAGTTGAAAAGTAGTGAAGTCAACTCCATGAGACTCCAGTATCCTCATGTTGTGCAGTCTGTCCCTGCACATATCAATAAAGTCTTGTGCATCCTCATGACGCTCACCTCCGTAGACATGAGGGTGCAGTCTGGTCCATCTGTCTAATAACTTCTGTGGATTGTTGTCCGCAGCTAGTCTGGGCTCAGGTACTGCTGCTGCTACTGGTTGAACCCCGCCCACGGGCAGTGTACCCTGGGTCTGATATACTGTTGCTTCATGTCCGACGGCATGTGCAGTAGGGGTCTGTGCTCCCCCTCCCGCTTGAGATGTGGCCAGATCTGCTGGAAATAAACCAGCCTGCGTCATGGTGTCCATGAACCATATCATACGGCCTATGACCTCGTGAAATCCTGGCGTTGTCGTAAAATTCAAAGGGGCAGGATCTGTTGCAGGCACCTCGCCCACTCCTCAGTGATGGGATCCTCTACTGGATCCGCTAAGGGTGTGACTGGTACAGTCCTGGGAAGCCCTCATCCCCTATCTCGGCCCTCCCCGGCCTCTGCCACGGCCTCGAATGACGGGGGTAGCGGCCCCTCTCAGGCCCGAAATATCGGTTGCTCGCATCCTCACCATCTGTGAGAGAGAAGAGTGAGATTTAGTATACCATCAACTGCACAATAGAAGGTGAATAAAGAGAGATTTCCTAACACCCTATCGCCTCCCAAAGATAAATACAGACGTCTCTGTACCGATCCGCAAGACTCTATTGGGTTTGCCCAAAACTTGTGAGACCTATGTGAACCTAGAGCTCTGATACCATGTTGTCATGACCCAAATCCTAACCCAGGTCGCGATGGCGACCAACATCGTCGTTAGGCAAGCCACCCATTATCTACTAGTGAGTTCATGTAGTTTACCATAAACATTATTCAACACTTGCTTAAATTAGTTTTGAGACATTAAATAGAAACGGGTAACTTAGGCAATTTTTTATGCAAAGTAAATAATGATGAAGTCATAATTAACGATTACATCCTAAATTAAAGTCTACTAGCGTGTGTGTGCCAGGAACTACTGTCACAAGTATACATGCATCTAGTAGAATAATATCAAAAGACTGAAAGTCTGTCCTACTGTCTGAGTGAGTGTAGACAGTAATAACAAAAGAATAGCTCCAGAGTGCTGCTGGAAGTCGCCAAGAGGAGAAGCTCACCGTGAATCCTCGATCTGTATAACTCAGGAACGAGCTACGGACTGGAACCCAGATGCACCTGCCTCAGAACCTGTACAATTAAGTACAAAGTGTAGCATGAGTACATAAACAATATGTACCCAGTAAGTATCCCACCTAATCTCGAAGAAGTAGTGACGAGAGGTCGACTTGACACTTACTAGGGTCCAAACAGTATATTTAGGTGATAATTTAAAAGAGGACAACAAGTAAGCATGGATAGTAAGGGAATAAATATCGAATCGTAATAAAATCCAAATATGTAGTGAAGCATCAATTTACAAGTTTTCAGTTCGATCTTCTGGGATATTTCACAGCTCAACAGTCATAAACAACATCAGGCAAATAACATGCGCATAGTGGAATAAGGACATCCGGCCTAGGTCAACATAGTAATAATAAATGTGCACTGCCGAAGGGTCGAACGACGCGAACCATAGATGCATCTATCAACCTGTTGTGGCATATGGCCCGCTCCCATGAGAGAAGAGGAAAGAATCACTCCGCTCGCGGGATAAAAATTGCAAAGCGGTCGCATGCAAACACAACATCGTTCTTTCAATCCTTTTCAAATAATAATTCTTTTTAGAATATCAAATTCTCGGTTTTCCTAACAAAGTTGCATACAATGAAGTTACAAGCATATAACTCAAGTTAATGGAATTCACATGGCATGGTGTGGGCCTAACTAACCAGACATAACAATAATAGTCACTACGCACGGGCTCTCTTCACCTCGCGCGTACGTAGTCCCTCACAACAATAACACATAATCATTTAATTCACCAATGGGGAAAATTTCCTCTTACAAGGTTAGAAAGGAGACTACCTCCCGTCAAGTCTACTCCAAATTCGTCGCCCAAGGACTCGAAACTATTCAAATATTGCATAAATAAATCAATCTATACTCAGAAGTATGAAATTTCCCTATTTAAATGATTATTTCAACCTAAATTGCAAAATCCCAATACGCCCCCGGGCCTACATGCTCGGATTCCAGAAATTTCCGGAGGAAATACTTACCCATAGCTTAAGGATCAATATTATATGGTTTTTGTTTGATTCCTCAACAAATTTCTTGGTAATTTCCCATTTTTGTCAAAAACCTAGATTTTACTCTAAACCCATGATTTCTACTAATTTAATGGGTTAATCTACCTAAGAATTCAAGTATTAAGCTAAATTTATAGTGGGAATTACTTACCTTACAGTGTCTAGGTCGAATGCCCTCCTTGCATGCTCTCAAAATCGCCCAAGAATGAAGAGAAGTGTTCAAAAATGGCTAAGTCCTGTGTTTAAAATGAAGTGCACTGCCTATAGGCTTTTCGCACCTGCGGAGAAAGGGAAGGGGGCCTGGCTTCGCACCTGCGGAGTGTAGTCTGCACCTGCGGCTCTGCTTCTGCGAAAAGGGGTCCGCACCTGCAGAAATGGGCAGCTCCCTCAGGAGTCGCACCTGCGAGACTAGGACCGCAGGAGTGGTCTTGTACCTGCAACTTGACCTTCGCAGGTGCGGTTGCTCCAGACCTGGTGCACTAACAATCATTTTAGGCTAGTTTTTTCCTCGCTCGATACCCGAATGGCATCTAAGCCCACCCGAGACCCCGTCTAAATATACCAACAAGTCCTAAATCATAATACGGACTCGCTCGAGCCTTTGAAACGTCCGAAACGCTAAATCTAAAAATCATACCCCAAAACCTATTGGATCAAACTTAATAACTTCAAGTTCTTGAATTCTCTTTTAATACGCTGAACCTATCTATACTACTCGGAATGACACCAAATTTTGCGAGCAAGTCATAAATGAGATAACGGAACTATTCCCGATCTCGGAATTCTGTTTGGATCTCGATAACACAAAAACACGTTCCAAACCTCAATTTGAACTTAAGGAAATTCTTATTTCACTATTTGGCGCCAAAACGCCCCCGGGTCATCCAAAACTCGTTCCGAACATACGTGCAAGTTTGGAATCATCATAACGAACCCACCGAAATCCTCGAATCTCGATTCCGGGGTAGTTTACTAAAAATATTGACTGAAGTCAAACTTGTCCTTTAAGGCCAACCTTAAGGAACTAAGTATTCCTATATCACTCCAAACTCATCCAAACCTTGAACCACCCGTCCCCACAAGTCATAAATCAGTAAAAGCAACTACGGGAAGTCTCATTTAGGGGCACGGGGTCCTAGAACACAAAACAACAGGTCGGGTCATTACAATTCAAGAATGAGTCTGCATTTATAACGCATATCACAAGTCACATTCTCTTCAAGTGGACTATAACCATATGAGCATGCTCTATTATTTTTATACCACATTGATGGCAAGCATCACCTTCACATTTTGAAGGAATATTTTGAGAACCCTTATTGTTCTCATCTTTAAAAGTACCATAATGATGACTATTATTATTTGATCAATGGCACGCCCATGTTCATTGGTCAATCACTAGTCTTCATTAGACTTATTAAGCACTGCTACCACATGCACTTCAATAATGGTGCACATCAAGTGGGACAAGATTCATACTTTTTCATGAAAAATGTATTATTTTTGTTTGGTCATATTGCATCATCAGTATGGAGCATTGAGACTCAAACCCAATGCCTTACCCATATAAAGGCATGTTAGGCCATAATGAGTTGGAACTCGAACTCAATTATTATTATCATGGTGCACCGAAACATACACCCGATGTCTTATTCTCATAGTGCAGTGGACTTGAATCTACCGTTTTACTCTCAATCAATGGCGTAATAGGATAAACAATATTGAGATTCACTCTCAAGCCTTAATTTTAACCACATGCCAAAAAAGTTGTACACAGCTAATTTGCAACTTATCAAATCAAATTTGCTTTCTTAAATAAATGTACAAACATCAAATCATCATAAATATTTATCAATTATTTATAGCATCTAGTGAAATTACCCAGAGAAAAAAAGTTATCAAATAATAAACATTAACAATTTAAATTTGGGTAGAAGCAAAATTAAAAATACTTCTTCACAACATGAGTAATCATAATAAAAGTAATATAAAATTTATCTCACAAAACTATTTTACTCATGAAAATAAAATAAAAAATATTTTGAACACTCTTGAGTATCTAGAAAGTGAAACTATTACTTTAACATTTCAATGGTAAGTGATAACTAGTCTTACGTTTCTTAAAGAAATATTCAGGACTTAAAGAAATATATAAGGCATAGCTAAATTGTATAATTTTAAAATTATGATAAATACAACAAAATCATCTTTTAAAATTATCTTCTTTACGTCAATCATCATGAATGATAAAATATCATTTTGCTGTCCAAATTAACCAACTTTCTATACTAGTGTAATATTCAATTAGCAAAAATTAACGGCAATCAAAAACACTGGGAGTGGTTATAAATATATTTTAGATGCTAATGTATTTCATCTAATTAAACTGAATACAACACCCAAAAATACATAAATATGCACAAGATTGAAAATAACAAAGTGACAGACTTAAATCTGATTTATAAGGAGTAAGGAATATAAAATTTGACCAGTATAAATGGATAAACTCCTACCATTATAAAGAAAGATTAAAATAAAATTACCTAGCAGCCAAAAGGATATGAGAAGGCCGAAGACTTAGAATTTAACGAGTGCCTACTTATGAAAAAGATGAAATGAGCAGTTCGTGTTGATAAAGTATTAAGAAACTTAGCTCAAAGTAACAATATAAAATAATAAAATAGACAATAGATGTAGAGAGGAAGAGAGGAGAGATTCTTATTTCTTCCATGTATTCAAGTATGTACAATATCACTTCTGATCCTCTATTTATAGTATTACATAGAGGTATACAAAAGAATATCATAAACATGGCATTAAGTAGTTGAGATCATGTAGGAAGATCATGGGAGAGATTATGGAGGTATGGGAGTTACAACCATAAGTATTGGAGTAGTGGGAGTTATGGAGATAATGGAGAAAAGTAGTGAGTGTTATAGGAGTTATGGACATCCACCATAATCTAATGTTTCATAACAGTTTTAATATTATTAAGATGCTATCCAGTCAAGGATTTTTGCAAAAGTCGTTTAACCGCTACTACATCCACTTTCAATTGCTATGCATCATTGCACCCCCGCCCATCACGATCAGCTGCTGGCATTTATATTCACCATCCTTAACCACCATCACCATTAACGTCAATCACCAAACCACAACAGTCAGCCGTTACCATTTCTAATCACTGTTACAATCACTACCACCAACCACAATTACTGCAACTACCACTATCACTACCAACAACTACTGCCATCAGTCATTGTCATATATTGCTAGCATAGCTATCAGTTTCCATCATCATTAACTATCACCATCTTCCATTCATAATTATCAACGATCACCATACTCACTATCAATCACCATTATTAACCATTATTGTTAGCTACCATCACTACTAGCTACTATCCATAATTGTCATTGTCGTTACTATTTACTCGTAAAACGGTACTGTTAAATTTGTAATGTGGTTTACAAGCTAGCAAATCAATCTAATCTAAAGAATGATAAATAAATAGAACAAATGTGAGATTAAGAATTGAAAATAAAGAAAATAACAAGCCTACGTCCGAACTTGGTCTTTCCTAAAGCAAGAACAATAGCAATAATAGAGCAATGATAAGATTATTTGGATTGAGCGTAGAGGCAGTATGTTGCAGCTTTTTTATGCAGAATGTGTCATGCCTTACAAGAGTTGCCAATGTGATATTTATAAATATTCCTAGAGAGACAAGATCCTAAAATCAAGCCTTTCTTGAATGAAAATAAAAATGTCATTGATGGGTGCATAACGGCTGGCTTGAATACATATGTTCTCTATAAAGGCTATTCATTAAATACTATCTGATGTCAAGGCTTTGAGTCATCGCCATCGGTTGTGCTTCCTTAGGGATTCATCCTGCACCGGTTACGCACTTTGTAACCGATGCCAAATATTCACCGACTCAACGTCTGTCGATTCTCGGTTCCACGTGTCACCTTGATATTTAGCCACTTGTTATCAACCAATTTCACCCCATACAGATATTCCGCCTACTTTTTGGTGACGCGACTCATAGTTACTAAGAAGTAGATGAGTATTCCTTTCTTGGAGGGAAAGTTCATGAATAATATCTGACATTTGAAGAGACACACATCTCTTCGCATTTATTACTTCGACCACGTGTGGCCCCATTATTCAGTAAGTGTTTTTGCCAGGTTTCGAGGATTTTTGCCGTCTATATCATCTTTACTACTCATCATTTTTACTTCTTCACTTTTACTACTCTCATAATCCTTTTCTTTCTCTGAATTTCCTTAGAGATTTTTTACAACCTTCAACTTTCTCAGTAAAAACATCTTTACCGATTTTTCTTTACTACCATGTCTTCTTACACTGCTTTCCTTGGAAACACTGGTCTTTTCTTTGGTGGAGTTCCAAAGAAAAACAAAGCCAAGGAGTTTGACGTTGAGTCTGATCCTCCAATTTTTAGCACTATCATACCACTCCATCTCAGCACTACAAACGATCTTAAAGAACAAACCCCTTCTGCAACTTCTCAAAGCTGCCGATTTTGGCTACTTCGCAGGTACTCCTCCTCCATTCGTCCTTCTACTATCTGTATGGTAGAGCGAGTCAGCTACTCGAGGGAAGGGTTTACGTATGTCTATACATCTCCCTTTACTTTGGGTACCTTCTCTTTGGGGTGGAGTGCAGGGCTCGACCCAACAATTTTGGAATTTTGCCACAAATATTAGGTCTGCTTGGCACAAGTAGGCCCATCTATATGGCAGATGGTGGTGTGCCTTTGTCAGTTGTGAACTGAGATAAGAAAAACCCTAACTTTGCACATATGATGAACATTTACTCCCCCAAGATTTTCTGTAGAGGAGTATTTAACTTCAACAAGCGTGGTCACCACACTCTCGTCACCAGTGTAGATGATGACAATGATTGTGGATGGATAGAACGTTTCATTATTATTGCTACCAGAGACATCATCCTGACCAGAATTACAGCCTTCCCCGAGTCGTGGAATCTTTTTTGTAAGTCTTCGGTCATTTGTTTCCTTTCTTCGTAAAAAGATAATTTCATGTTTTGCTGATTTTTTGGCTTCCTTTGTTTCAGCTACCTGCTGAGAACCACCACAAGTTCACGGTCTGGACCGATGGGTTCAGAAAATTTTGGACATTACAACTCCGGAATCCCGTCAGTGGAAAGAAATGGCTCCCAAGTACAGGTGGCGAGCAAAACATCATGGTGATTAAAATTCTTTTCTTCTCTTTTTTTTAATCTCAATAACTTAAGCAACTTACTTAACCATATTTTTGCATGTGTAGGGCACCCTAGGGGTTCCGTCACCTGCCTTGATGTCGACACATTAGATGACCTCGAGGAAGCCAGAAGCAGAGGTCGATCCAAGATTTGAAGTTCATGGGTTCCTAGTGCAATCTCACATTAATATTCAACAATAACTGAATTCAAAGTTAGATATTTACAAATATTTAGTGCATTTCTTAATAAAAATACAGGGTTTATGCAAGAGTTATTGGGTTCCCGAGAATCCATAGTCAATGTTCTAGGTTCTCCCCTGGTCAAGAGGGGTTGAAAAATGCCCTTGCCCGAAGCAAAGCTCGTGGATATGACCGAGCCTTCAGTGAGAGTGCCTCTTCTCGGAGTCCCACACAAGAATAAGGAACCAAAGAGAAAACGTACTTTCTCGGCTGAGACTCAGGATAAGAGAATAAATAAAACACCAATAGAGCTGACCACAATCACAGTGGTCCTTGATGATGAAGGATAAGTCAGTGATGGAGAGGATTCCCTTCAAAGGAGAAGAAAATTTTCATCAACTCAACTGGATGCTTGCAGGGGCAGTTCCAAACTCCTTCGTTAGAGGAAGTTCTGGCGCTTTGAGTGGAGATGGGTTTAGTTAGAGATGTTGATCCCGTTTTTTGATCCCTGCTGATGCTCCCTCTTTGAGGAGTTCGTCCCTTGACTTTTCTCTATCATCAACTACTAAGCAGAACTCAAATGTTGCCCCTACGTACCAGCTGCCTCTTCGCCATCTACACCAACAGCTTCCTACCCATCAACACCCATTGCTCCTTCGCCACCAGCACCAACAACATCACCTCCACCAGTTCCAGCTACTCAAGAAAGGAATGATTCTCCCCCTCGGTCTCCCGAGTACGGGAACTTGGGGAATAATTTCAACCCCTTCCCAAAATCTTCGAGGGAAGCGAAGTGATACTCTTTTGATTTCAAAAGAGTGTCATATTTTATCCAAGCCGGTGGAGCTTGCTAATTATTTGAAGCGGTTGGCTTCGGAGAAGGATTGGAAAAAGATGGGCTCCCTTTTCGTGGAGTGGCTGATAAACCAAAGCGTCCATAGTGCGGTGCATATATCATCCTAATTTCTTTCTATCTTCTTTACCGTTTGCATGTTCCATAAATTTAACCTTTTTTAGGCCAACCCCTTGCTTATGAAAGCATGTAAAGGTTGATTTTGGATAAATAAGGACTTGCTTCCGAGCGGGATCAACTTTTGGTTAAGAGAAACCAGCTTGCTGCTTACGTCCCGGTGTTAGAGGAAATGTTGCACAAATGGAAGAGCTGATACAACAAATCGAGCAAGATAAAATGGCCCACAAGCAAGAAGATGCTCAACTGCACAAAGACCTTAGAGAGGACAAGGCTAAGTGGGCCAATCTTTAGGATACTGTAATCACCGCTGTCGAGCGCAAGTTTGCCTTCGAGGAGCAAATTAATAATCTGAAGGACAATTTATACTCTAAAGTCGAGGAGGTTGATGTTGTCTAGGAGAAGAGAGTCAAAATGGAAGAGAGGCTTAAGAGGGACATGAAGCAAAATCAGCTTCACTCAACTACCATTATTGAGTTTGATTCCCACCTTAGTTCCATGGAGGCTGAACGAGAAGAGCTCCAGGACGAAATTGATAAACTCCGAGAAAAACTCCAGGATCAGGAAGATTCTCTCGCCTTCGAGAAAACCTATGCTATACATCATATAAAGAGGAAGATCTTGGAGGAGGTCAAAGTGGGAATTGCTGATATTGATGATTGCATTGCCAAGGCCCGGTAGGTGGAGTTAACTGTTCGTGAAAACCTTCCTGCTCGGCCCACTGTGACTGACTCCTCAAATACTAGTTTCGAGATTTCAGGAATCGAAGGGGAGATTGATGAGGATGAAGGCCTCGAACCGGTAGTGGATCCACCTTCTTCTACCAGGGGAAATGTAGGCCCATCTCTCCCTTCGGGTTCTGGCAACAATGAATAATGTATAATTTTTCTTCTTTTTTTTATCCTTTGTAATTATGCCAAAACTTTTATTGAGTTTGGCACTTTATTAAAAGAATTTATTTCTTTAGTGTTGTGCAAAAATATCTTTTTTACGGTTAGTTGATAAAGCTTCGGGTATATTTTTCATTTGACAGCTTACGACTCCAGGTATAACTACTTCTGTAATATACCCTTTACTGTGAGTGTTTCATAAGAGAGGGCCCTTATGTTTACGGTGCTCTTGAAGATGATGTTTCATGTTCTTTCTGGCACAAGAATTTGAAGTTTTTGTTAACTTTTAAATGATAAAATTAACTCATCATTTGGACAAGAAATAAGATAAAATTAAAATGACTTTGTTTTATTCCCTCTATCTTTAAAAGTATATAGGCATTCACTTGCTAAAACAAATAGAATTGTCAATACATGTGGCTAACTTGATTTTTAAATCTAAAACATTGAGAGAGATTACCAAAGAGTAATTTTGTGGCAGAAGAAATCCATCAACGTCCTCCTCCATGAAGGTGATGTAATCTTCCGATATCATTGTTTTCTTTTCCGCCGAAAAAGTTATCCCATTGACTTCGATTCTCCGAAGATCATCTTGATGGTCATCTGAGGCGACCCTACTACTGTCTTTGGCTCCGTATTGTCCTGGCTTCATCCATAATTGTTTTTAGCGCAATCACTTAGAAACTCTCGGAGATGACCATTTTTCAACAATGTTTCCACCTCCTCTTGAAGACGCCGACAGTCCCATGGAATTCACATCATAAACCGGGATCCCTCTGGCTTTCATCCAATCTTATTGGTTTTAGAAATAGTACTTTTTGATATTTTTCATCGCCGACCAAATTCTACCAAGATTATAATATGATAACCTGGGATATGCGAAATTTCGGGAACCCGACACCTTGTTTTCTTGCAACGACCTGTTATTCCGGTCACGATCCGTCCTTTTGTCGGAAGATGAATTGTCCGATGAATGAAAACTTTTACTGTTATGCCCATTGGCTCTCTCTTATGGTAAAAACGACCTCTAGAGGATATCCGATCTACATCAAAGTCATTGTAAAACTATCCTAATTTTTATCGCTGCCATGTCCTTTAAATGACCCCGAAGAAGCAAGTTGGTCATCTTATCCTTATTTTCAATTCTTAGTGATTGTTGACATCTGCCCATGTGGTTACCTAAAACTCAAGAAAGCCCCCCCTTCAATTTTCAGGAGGTATCATAACTCAATGGATTGATACCCTTCGTGAATGTCTCCGCTGCCTAGTCACCTGAACCGCTCGTAGTAACATCCTTTCTTTCTAGAACCGGATTACGAATTCTCGTAATAGCTCGGATTCTCCTTGCAAAAATTTGAATATGTCCGCCTTTCTGCCCTGAACCTTTCTTGTTCCAGCATGTGCCTTAATGAACGCATCTGAAAGCACATCAAAAGAATTGATTGAATGTTCGGATAAGAGGGAGTACCACGTCAAGGCCCCCTTCGTGAGGGTTTCGCCAAACTTCTTCACTAGAACCGACTCAATCTCGTGTTGATCCAAATCGTTATCTTTCAGTGTTATGGTGTAGGTTTTGATGTGCTTATGTGGATCCAAAGTCACATCATATTTTGGTATGGTTGGCATTTTGAATCTCTTTGGAATTAACTTTGGTCCTGCACTTGGCTTAAAACGGCAACTGCGTGTACTTTTTTGAATCTAGACCCTTTAGCACTGGTGGCGCGCCCGGAATATGATACATCTGAGCGTGAAATTCCTTCGCAATCGCTCGTTCATTTATCTCATGAATCTCATGAGTTCGGGCTTGAAGGAATCACTCACGTTGTTATTTCCATATCCGCTTCCGATCCCTCCGGTTTTGTCGGAACCGAGTTTGCCCCTTGGGGTGTTCTTATCAATCCTCTTAGACGTTTGGTTTGCGGGAACACTGGTAGGAATTGGGCCACCTTTGGTTCACGTTATTGGAAGCACCTGACAATGTCTTTTTTAACTCCGTCATTACCCGATCCTGCCTTGAGAGGTGATCCATGATTTCTCTCTACTGTTCCCTTAGGAGTTCGACCATCTCTACGACATGTTCCTCTTCCGCATCATCTAGAGTTGGGTCGTGCACATGCCGAGGATACTGACCTTCACGAACTGGGGCTGTTTCGTCCCCTTCGTTACGGATCTCGTTGATTGAGTCTTCACGCTGGGACAATTCTTCCCGTTCAACGCGTGCTTCAACATTGTGTGTGTTGTTTACATCATTAGTTACCATATCTGATTTTTACTACGGAAAGAACCAAAATTTGTTAGTAATAAACGAATGGATCAAAGGAATTACGCAGCTGTCTATGTCTCATGCTAGGTGCCAAATTGTTACCCGTAAAACGATATAGTTGAATTGGTAAGGAGGGTTACAGACAAGTGAATCGATTTGATCCAAAGAATGATAAATAAATAGAACAAAAGTAAGATTAACAATTGAAAATAAAGAAAATAGCAAGCCTGAGTCCTAGCTCGGTCTTTTCTAAAGGAAGAACAATAGCAATAATGGAGCAACGATAAAATTATTTAGATTGAGCGTAGAGACAGTATGTTGTAGATTTTTTATGCAGAATGTGTCGTGCCTTACAAGAATTGCCAATCTGATATTTATAGCTATTCCTAGGGAGACAAGATCCTAAAACCCTTCTTGAATGAGAATAAAAATATTGATGGATGCATAACGACTAGATTTGAATGCATATTTTCTTTGTAACGGCTACTCATTAAATGTTATCTGATGTCAAGGCTTTGAGTCATTGCCATCGTTTGTGCTTCTTTCGAGATTCATCCTGCACCAGTTACGCACTTTGTAACTGATGCCGATTATTCATCGACTCAACTTTTGTCTATTCTCGGTTTCACGTGTCACCTCGCTATTTTTCCACTTGTTATCAACCAATTCACCCCATACAGCTACCACCACTGTTAATCATGATCAACACTCAAACACCAATATTAGCCATCACCACTACCAATCACTATATGACTTTATTTTTTCTAATATTTTGTTAATATAGATTAAAAAAAGAATATTTCATTTTTTCCATAGATACTTCTCCTCGTAAGGAGATTAGGACTATTGATAGAATGATAAACTACCGACAGTAGGACCCTGGATTAGGAAAATACTAATATTCTAGAAAAAGAAATTAAGACAAGTAACATCACATAAACGTTACTACTCGAAACTTCAAAATTACTGAATTATGAGAAGCCAACAAATTAAATTAGTGAACAAATATATTCTTGTGCTTAATGCTCGATAAAAATCATAAAGTTGCTTAAGAGTAAAAAAGACAAGTTTTAAGGCAGTGGGATTCCTTTCGTTGAAGTATGAAAAAAATAAGCTTTGTTTCGATAGTTTTCTTGAAAGAACTGAAAACCTTTTACCAAAAACACTGTAATTTCAAAATCACAATCATCTCTTTGATTAGATTTAGAATAAAATTGTTTTGAAGTTAATGTAAAAGTTTAACTACATTCAAGTTTCAACCATATCTTTGGGGTGTTATGACTTGTGGGAACTTAAATTCACATAGGATGATAATCAGCAGGAACCAAATAAGTTTCTTCCAAAATGTAAACCAACTGTCGTTGTAGTATAGTAGTGAGTATTCCTGCCTGCCACCCGGGTGACACGGGTTTGATCCCGGCAGTGGCGAATAATTTTGTTTAGGGCATTAAAAAATAATTTCTTAATATCTTTCACAGCGAGCATAAAATCACAGAAGACTTAACAAAAATGCTCCAATATACGGTTGACGGTGAAACACTTGTCAGGTAAATACCTCCTAGTTCCTTATTTGCATACATCATTGTATACGGCTAAAATCAGAGAGCCCGATTTTACCATCATGAAAAAGCAAAAAATTCCCAAAAGGCATGTGGTTAAAGCTGACCAAGTCCGCAAGAATAGTATAAGTCTGTACCGTGACATTAAATAGTTGTACCAGCTACATTTCTCTGTAATAATTACACATGTACTATGTTGGGATTCCCCCTCTTATATAAAGGGGACCCTTGTCATTTTGTAAGATACATGATATTCAATACAAGAACAAGAACATTCTCTGCTCTCTAACTCAAACATTCTCTACAGTTGCTCCATTGATTTATTGCTTTCAATTCATCGTGTTCATTGATTGTTCTTCACTTATTGCTCATTATTGATCATAAAGAGGCCATCTTCGAGGCCCATTAAGTTGTTAATCCTTCATCGATCTCCCTCTATCGAGCACTCGAGCTCGACCTCGAGGACCTGTTTTGGCCAGCTCGAGACCTTGTCCCTCAATAGCTTAGTTTGCATATCATTACTTTCCTTTGTTATTATCACACTTTCCTTACTTATATTTAGCTTACTTATATTTAGCATCTATTGCTTAACAACTAGTATTAAAATAGATCACATATTTTTAGAACCACAAAATCAAATATAATTGTAATTACAATTTTTACGGTAAATAATCATTTTATTTTTATTCCGTTTTAGTGTCAAGATTTCAGAAAAGCTATGTGGACGCTTTGCTGGTAGCCTGCTGCAGAGTTTGTCATTTTTCTTGGGCTTACACTTAAGTAAATGGACGCTTTTTAAGAGATTTTTTTATTCCTATATGCTATTTGAAACTTTATTACCCTTAATGTTCATATTTAGTTAATTACCCGGCATAAACAAGTTTTGTTTACAAAATATATACAATCCACCTTAAAAGGCTCTCAATCCATTATTTGTGCCTTCATTCAAGGGATATAGTTACATAATTTTCCTTTTTTTTCTCCTCTTCTTTTTCCTTATGTTTCCACTCATATGTTTTCTCACAAATCATCTTCTGATTTTTCAATCTCCTCGTAAAAATCAAAAACAATTTTCATTAGTTGGTTCCCTTCCAAAAGTTTTAAAATTGTTGTTTGTAAATAATCTCACAGCTTTAGTTTCTTTTTTATAGATTATGATGAAGCTGATTAAAAGTCTACAACTACTAAATACACATTGTTCTAGGTATCTCCTTTTTTACTAGATTATTTTATCTTGAGTTGGTCTGCGATCGACAAGAATGAGTTGACCGTTCTCCCTACTTTTAGGGCCATCTTGATAATAGCCTTAATCTGAGTCCTCATTTAGATTCTAGTTCTGATAGACTGTTAATTTTCTGATGATTATAATAACGTTTCAAGTCATGGTTCAATAACATGCGACATCAAATGATTTGCTTAAAGGAATATCACTAGTAAGTCAGAAATCTCCAGTTGGGTATGAACACGTTATGGGTAGTAATAGAATATTCAGTTGTCAGTTTGTTAACATATTATGAATTCGTTTATATGTACACACTTTATTCATGGGAAGTTTTTCGTACTCTATCCAGTTAAATACAACTACAATAACATACAACTTAAATACAAATTTTATACAATATGTCTTTTGTATATTTTGTATTTGATTTGTACAAAATAAAAATAAATTTCATACAACTAATTATATATTATACAATTTATCTACAACTTTCACACATTATTTCTACCCAGTTAAATACAACTACAATAACATACAACTTAAATACAAAATTTATACAATATGTTTTTTGTATATTTTGTATCTGATTTATACATAGTAAAAAATAAATTTCATACAGCTAATTATATATTATACAACGTATCTACAATTTTCATACATTATTTCTACAATTTTTCTATAATTTTACTACAATTTCGTAAATAAGTGCATATCACGTCTTCTTCTTCTTCGAGTTTCAATCTGAAATTCATCCAAAATCAAGTCTAATTTTCACCAAAACACCCTCAAAATTGAGATATAAACTCCAAACCATATTCCCAATTGTTTGCAACAACACCCAATCCAAACAAATAATGATATTTGAAAACCCAAATTCGAATTTAAAGCTTCAAAGCTTTCTAATGGCTATCAATGATGGAATTGTTGCTCTCTTGTGCAAGATACGTGAGGGAGAGGGGGTGAGATGTGGAGAGAGAAACATGAGGGGAGTGAGAGTGATTGTAGAAATTGATTAATTATCCTTAAATCCTAAAAATGTACATAATTGATAATTTTGTATATAAAAAGTAATTAAAGTAAAATTTAAGTAGGAAAGGTAATAAAATTTATTATACGGTATAGATATGTAAAAAATCCTTTTTTAAAAAGTAAATAAATAGAGCCTTACGTCAATTCATTGCCTCAATATCCAAACCAAAGAAAATCAAGACTTAGCTACTACCTAGTCAGTCAAAACTCAAAGGTAAGATATCAGTGGTCGGGATCTGATTCAAGGACTAATAACTCCGAACAAAATGTGCGAGGGAGCTGTCCCAAAACTGGGCACCACAATCCACATCACAGCCCTAGACGGCATCATCAACGTCAACTCCCTTTTCACACTAGCAGTCTTCATCGGATTAGCTTGGAATCCCCACGATCAGAACAACAGCCTCGCCACCGACACCAACTGTTTCGCGAAGCCCAAGGTTGCGGAGGATCTCGTCGCCTTCCACGTGTACTCCTTCAGCTGTTTCCTCTTTTCTAGCCTCATTGCTTTGTGCCTTAAGCAGGCTATTCGCCTTGCTAAATCTGCCCACCATTTCCCCACCATCTATTCTCTTGACTTGGCTCAAATCAATAAGAACGCGCTTCGGGTCGGGTACCTGGTTTCTGCTGCGGGTTCTGTTTGCGGGTCGGTGTTTTTGATGCTTGCTTTGATTAATGTGGTTCAGATCAAGCTTGGGATTTTGGGATGTGGCAGCAAACACACCTATGGAGCTGTTATTCCACTTGTGATTTTTGTTCCCTTAGGGCTCCTTATTAATGTTTTTACTGTTTTTTATGCTTTCACTCGTTAATTTCTTTTGTCCTTTAAATGCGCTTATCAATGTATCCTTCCTTAATAACATATTTTGTCTCTATTCCTGAGAATACTTTTTCTTTTCCTTACAAATCTTTTGGTATTTTGTTTCCATTTCTCAAAAAAAGAAGGACTTTAGAGCATTTGAATGGTTGTGGATTACTTACTTCTGCAATAACACAGAAGAAGAATTTTATTTGAAAGGTTACCAGCAAAATAAGCTGTAGTACACACGGCCAAGTCAAACAAATTAAAGTTGTGATGATCATTCAACGATAAAGGAAGGAGCAACTAACCCTGAAGACTGGAATCTATTAAGTAAAATGCTTAAACATTGGCATATTTATTTAAGTTAAAACGGTTTCAGTGAGTTGAAATGTTAAAAATCTGTATAGATTTATTCAGATATAATTACCTTGAGCAGCAAATAACATTGATTAGATTTTTGCACCAAGTTCCTCCTTATAAGCTGATTCCACGAAAGAAACACCTAAATTAACTATATTGCAATGCCATTTGATCAGTCTCTTTGATACAATAGTGTCTGAGTATTGCAATCTAAGTGATGCTTCACAGATTTCTCACTATAATTGAAATGATGAAATATCTCACTGCTAATAGCTGAACTGTTCTATACCTGTCACTAGTATGACAATCCAGAGTCTGACAGCTGCAAATGTGTCTAATGATTCTCTTTTAGGCCACCTCTCTTAGTTGGTTGGTGAGATGAAAATGGAGTTATAGGTGTCCTATAACTGAGCATTACCTCCATGGCTTTTCAGAGTGCTGAAACTCTACTAAACAACTTTGCTAGCACGCACCGCTCTTGATTAGCTTAAAATAGGAATATAAACCTCTAACCTAACTTTTTTTTTTGAAGCATTGCTTTACTAATAATTGAGTATTCTTTAGTGCTTCGTCCACTATGGTGTTGAGTGGATTTCACGTGTCAACACCAGCCAAGATAAATGTCCAGTATAAAGCCCCTGGAGAGGCAAGAACTTAATTGTGTATCGAGGGTGAAGAAATGGCAGTTCTAATGAAGTACTTGTGTGTTGTAGCATTTCTTGTGGTTTTGGTGATTGCTGATTTCAATACAGCTAATGGAGCTGGTGAATGCGGGAGAAATTCACCGGATATGGAAGCTATGAAGCTGATACCTTGTGCAGAAGCAGCATCTGATCCAAATGCTTCAGTTTCCAGAAGCTGTTGCCAGCAGATACAGAAACTGGGACAGAATCCGAAATGTCTCTGTGCTGTTATGCTCTCCAATACTGCTAAGGATTCTGGAGCCAAACCTGGAGTTGCCATAACCATTCCCAAACGCTGCAACCTTGCCAATCGTCCCGTGGGCTACAAATGTGGACGTAAGTTGTCATTCACTATTATTCTTTCTTAATTCTCTCAGCATCATTTTTAAATTGGGTTAATTACGATAAATAATCCCTTTCGAAAATACACCACTAATCCTCCTTAGGGCCTCTTTTTTGTTCGTGTATGTTTCTGATATAGTTAATTACTTATTACTATAATTGGTTGTTTGGTTTTGCAGCTTACACGTTGCCTTGAACACTGAAGATAAATAAGCACGCTGGATGTAATGGCTCTTATTATGTTAGCACTATTGTGTTCCAGTTTTCCTGGTTTAACTTAAAATCAGATGCCATGTACGACTTCTAGTTAATAAAATAACAAGTATTTTGTATCCTCTCTTCTTCATTGAGATGATGTGCATATCCCTTTTCGAGACATTATTTTTTTTTCTTATTAATATATTCGCTCAGAATAGAAACGCAAAAATATTAAAAACATTTGAGTACATCTATATATGATCCTTTCTTTCTTGCTCTATCATCAGATTAAGTGCAGGGGCCTAAATCCTGGTTATGTTACTGAATATAATATTATATATAAAGAACTCTCAAATATATCAATTGGTATTTCTCAAGGAAAGCTGAACAAGAGGATACGTTAGCAGGCAATAGCTAAATCATAGTAGGTTGTCAAAAAATCCTCTTTCTACGCATTCTTCTTCCATTTTCTGCACTAATACTCTCCTTCAAGGTGACTTATCGAGAGGATACACTTTTAATTATTTAGTTGCGTTTAGAAATAATATAATCAATTGATTAAAAGTGTGTTCTCTCTAAGAGTTTAGGTTTTTGGATGAGATAGACACACACTTCAATATGATATTTGGAGCAAGCAAGACGTACGCCAAAAGTTTTGTCTTGTGCTGGTTGCTGTTTCACCAGCAATATGAAGTCGACAATAATAGAAGCATATGGGATGCCAGTTTTAGCAATAAAGTTAGAGTTGATATGGATTGGTAACAAATCGGACAATTCAATTGTACAAACTAAAGATTGAATGACCCACATTTATATAAGAAACTTCAAGCCTGAGACAAAGATTTCCATTTGGGTGTTGACAGAATATGTGTGCAAGTTGCAGATAGATAATATGTGTTCCTCCACTGATGTTTAGTTAGGGAGCCCACCTCAAAAGAGAGAGAGATAGAGAGAGAGAGAAGCTAGCCATTATTTAGTGTTAAACATAGTGGGATTACACAAGAAAGGTTCAGTAACTGCAAGGAGGGAACAAGCTGGTTTAGGTAATCCAATACCATCACAAGAACAAAAGAGGAGAAGTGCTACAAGAAAAAAACCAAAAAAAGAAGAAGGGAGAAACTACAAATGTAAGAAACTAATAAAGGGACATTATAAGATGTTCCGCTCCTTGCTAACTGTAGATATAGTGGTTCTGATCTCTCCACTTCCATCCCTGCAACATTTTCAACTTTTGTTAAGTCCTTTAATTAAAAACATAAGTAAAACTATGGAAACTCAGCTCTCTTTCAAATACCTATATATATATATATGCTAAGGAAGAGATCAGATATGCATGAGGTATGATCTCAGTAATAAAGTGATCCTGCAGAAAAGGAACAGAGTAATCTCACTACAAAGAAAATTCAAAGGTATATTCTTTTGCAAACAATAGCCATACCCTGCCACCAATTTCCTCGTGAAGCACAATTTGAATTGTTTCCATTTTGATCATCATCTTCCCCATCTTTCTTGAGCTGACCAAGCAAGCATAAAGGAACCAAATTAAAAACAGCAAGAATCAATTATTATTTATTAAAGAGGAAAAGAATAAATGTTAATTAGGCTTACAATATGCTGGGAACCATGTTGGCTAGTTGGAGAATAAACATCTTGGCCACCATAATAGATGGATGAACTGAAATAGCATGCTTCTGTTTTTTCATTCTCATACATACAACTTTTGTCCTTGCTACTTATGTCTCCTCTGCTTCTTTGGGACCCATTATCTGTTTTTTAAAATATGGTCAATAATACATTTATTCCAGTTGAGCACAGAAATCAATATGTATAATTTTAGCAACCTGAAGTTCCATATTTTGCATTTCCATACTGGTAATTCCCCGAATTTTTTATGGTTGATGAACCTCCTACTCCACTGTGAACGAAGTCCCTTCTAAGTCCCTAAAAAGAAAGAACGAATCCGCAAATTTGCAGTTATTTTCAGGAAAGAAGACAGAAGCCACACTGTTACAGGTTTTATATATTCTAAATATATATATTTTGTCATTTTCAATGCTATAAGTACAAGTTAGAGTGCTCGATTTGCTATGGCTATATTTTGCATGCAAGTGGAACATGTTTAATCCTACAAGCAAATTCTACTGATCAATACATTTTCTATCTTCTTATTATCATACTCAATAGACATGTGTTTTCTCAAATGTAGATATATAAGCTGGCTAGTGAATCCCTTTCGTCTTTGGTTATTGAACTAGCTAATAATTTAGAGCTAGGATGTTGGACAAGATTTCCTGGATCGTTTTCTGCTTGTTCCCTTCTCCAAAAGCTGTGTCTTTACTAATACAGAGTTTTAAGCCTCAATTTTACAAAGAAGGAATAACACAAAACCAGAAACTAACAGGAAATGCATGAAAGACATGATGTAATATACCGAGGAAGGTGGACCAAAGACAGAATTAAAGAGTGTAGAGGATGAAGAGGAGAATTTAGGAGTCTCCTTAGGACCAAAAAGGTCGTTAGTAAAGGACGAAGAAGATCCCACTTGCTTATTTGCCTTCTCCATTATATATGCCCAAAAAAACAAATGATCGATCTCTGCTTTCTTTGTCAAGTTAGTTGTGTCGACCAACGAACAAAACTACCTTAATCTTATAATAAGAGTGTATTGATAGAGTAGCAGTAGTTGGTGGAGTGAGTAAATATGAGGAGATAGCTAGCAACGGTCCAACTGACGTCGACACAGTTTCCAAAAAACAGCAATGGATAAGGTCTTTTTATGATTTTGCAGAAAAGACCTCTATTTCTTTGTTTCTTTTTTCAGTAGACAGCGGAGAAGCAGAAAGTGAGGAGAGAAGAACAAGAGCAGAGGAAGATTGAGGTTTGAGGGGAAGAACTTAATTAGAAAGAGAGCACGTGAAGTATTCAGTGTGGTACTGGTTTGTGAGACATGTGAAATGGTCACTGCTATTTATAGGCGCTCAGGGAAAGATTAATAAAAGAGGCACTAACCCATACCACAGTGGACTCTCTCACCATGCCTACGTAAAGACTATAGTTATTCTCTTTTGGCAGAATAGCCTGGATACATTTGTACTAGTTTCTTATTGTTATCTCGGAATGTCTTAACGTAATCAAATCAAAACAAGACATTTAAATTTTTTTGACCGTTAACCAAGCTTATGCAGCATTGATATGGCTGAAGTGGACAAAATGAGCGATTTACACGCACATTAAGTGCGTGAGCTGATGATTTTTCGTTATTAAAAAAATAAAAATTAATAAAAGGCAAATATCAAATCCTCCCCCTTCGTTCTGCCCCCTCCCCCCACACCGCCTCTTCTCCTCCTCCTCTTCTTCTTCTTCTTCTTCTTCAAATCCCCTCCCCCTTAATTCTGTCCCCACCCCCTCCCTCCACGTCTTCTCTTCTTCTTCTTCTTTAGGATACTATTGCAAAACGAGGGGGCCGCCTAGCTGGTGCATGAATTGTTGGGATTCTCCAGAAATAAGAGGAGGATTCGAAAGGCTTAATTTCCAGAAAATGAGAAGTTGGGTAATGAATCTCAATCCGGAACAAGTACAAGTGTCTCCTAGGTTATTCTGCCTTCTTTTTTCATTCATCAACTTCTCTCATTGCTATCACTGAATGAGATTCTTTTCTCTCTTAAGTATTTGAGTTTGAATTTCGGAAATAAAAATATTCTGGTATTTTCCTTTTTAATGGATTTTGCACAATACAAATTAATTCGAATTAGTCCAATCATATATGGATATCAAAAACATTTACAAAACACTAGTTCTATTTCAAAGGGTCAAAGCTTTGGGTCATGGATCAGAAATAAGTAAATAACGACGACCGGTGGATATTTTTTTCTGGTGTCTCCCACAATAAAATATAAATGTGAATGCACATGGTGGGACAGGGGGTGAAAAGTGGTCATGTTGCAATCTCCAAGCCCCTGCAACCACGTGTCACTTATAAGCTGTAGGTTTTTTTTTATAAAGATCGAGATAAGTATGAAGCAGACAGGGGCCAATATATTCAGTTTTAGCTATACCCGTTAACATGATGCATGTTTCGAGAGACTTGGAACGCCAATCCTGGTAGTTTCTATGGTTATATTTGTTTCTCCGTAAAAATGGGTAACAATTGAATTTATACGCAATTTTAAGAATATATGAATTAATTAAACACAAAGGATCAAGAATATTAGATAGACAAAATAAGGATAAGATAAATAACCAAATCAGCTGTGACGTTGAGTCTGGACTTGGATATAGACTTAACAGTAGTTTCGCCTTCGACTAGACTCTCGATTCGAAATCAAATACTATATATGAAGAGCTATGGTTAAACTAAGAACTTTTTAATAACTAAGAAGTAGAGAAACAAATTTGTATTGCCTGTGATATGCATGTTACAATGTGTTTATTGAAATAAAACTTTCTTTTTATATAGTAGGGAAGTTTTACCCCTACTACAATTCTAAAAAAAGTGAACATCCTCATTTTTAGTCAATTACTGATTTGCTGTCGATGCTGGGCGAGATTCGTGCCGTGATATCCGGTGGGGTGCGGATATCACGACACTCTATTAGTCGTGTGTAACTGCTGCTGTGCTTTCCGAGATTTCGGAACTCGTTCCGGGATCGAAGAAGTATTGTCTTATCAAGCCCGATGACGAACACTTCATCTGGGTCTTAGTACGAGACGTTCAGATTACCCGATTTTACCCGTATACAATATCGACAAAACTTAAAATATAATCTTTCATACAAATAAAATTACGACCGAGACAAAGATATGCATATATATGCTCGTTTTCTGAAAACAATCTGTCAACACGTTGATTGCCTCCTGAAACCTAAAAATCCTTTGTTTCCGCTACTCTTTTCCATTTGGTGTCATTTTGCTAAGTATAAAATTTCAATCTTCGTCGACAAACAAAATTAATTTTCGTATCACAATCTGCATTATTTATACAGTATTTAGAGCTAATTTTATCCATGATCATTAAACTTTTGTGTTTGTTAATCAAAAGTTACTTTTTTATTCGTTATGTAAAAATCATTCAACTTTGTATTCATTACACAAAAGTCATTTTTTCTTTCATTTGTTACACAAAAATCATTTTACTTTGCTATAGTTATCGCAAAAGTCACATTTTTACTTGAAAAGTCTATTATGCTCTTGATATTATATAAACCTTCATATTTATGTTATACCTTCTATATTATATACTATATAATATGTTTTTACCTATGTATTTTATTTTATGAATAAACTAACTTAATATTATTTTATTTATTATTTTTATAATATATTTGTATATTTAATTTTTTCTTAACGTTAATTTTCAAAATATATAAGTCGCGTTATTAAATATGTCAGTAACTTTAATATATATTAGTAGAGAAATAAATCGGCAAGTACATTTTCGTGAGAAAATTCGCAGGTAAACAAACAAAGAAAATGAGGAAAAATCATATGTTAATCTGAAGGAAAATTCCTAGGTAACTCTACATGCGAATTTAGCTGGGGATATTTTCTTAGGGATTTACCGGGGGCAATTGGTTATTTGAAAAATTATACTACTAAAAATTCGGGAAAAATCGTCCAAAAATATCGACATAAGTTGGTCGGTAATGGCCAATAACCGTCCAAAACACGACCATTAACGTGTGGTCGGTATTTTGAAGGTTGGAAGACCAAAGTTGGTCGAAAATTACCGACCAACTTTGGTCGGTCAATTAAATTAAAAAAAAAAAGAATTGCTGAAAGAAGTTGTTTTATAACGTTACTAGTATATCTTGAAAATTAAAGTTAGAAAAAACTAAATATACGAATATATTATAAAAATAATAAATAAAATAATATTAAGTTATTTTATATATATATATATATATTTGGTAATTAAGTTATTTTGTTTATAAATAAAATACATAGGTAAAAATATATTATATAGTATATAATATAGAAGGTATTATATAAATATGAAGGTTTATATAATATGAAGGGCATAATAGACTTTTCAAGTAAAAATATGACTTTTCTGATAACTAGAGCAAAATAAAATAATTTTTGTATAACAAAAGAAAAAAAAGTGACTTTGTAATGAACACAAAGTTGAATGATATTTACGTAACAAAAGAAAGTGACTTTTCGGTAACAAACACAAAAGTTCAATAATCATGAATAAAATTATCTCCAATATTTACTGTATTTGATCTTAAAAGTAAAATACAGTATAACTTACATAATTTCCATATAACTAATATTTTATTCGCTTCAATTTATGAATCTTACTTTCTTTTTTAGTCGGTTTAATAAATTGATATCATTTTGTTTTAATATCTGGTACTTCTTTAGTTCCAATTTATCTGATTTATCCTTAATGACACCCCTAAGACCACAAAATTAATAAGTGTATCTGTTGCTTATTATATATACACCTTTAGCGTAGTACTCCAAGATTCTGAAGTGTTCTCTATAATTTTCAAACTAATATATATATATACTTTTTTTTTTTTTTTTTTTATTTCTCACCAGATTTTCGATACTCACATTGGGGCCCGACTAATTCAGATTCGCATCGAGAAGTGCCACATTGGGGAGTAAAGCACTCTCTAACAAAGGCGACTCCATACCCAGGGGCTCGAACTCAAGACTCTATTAAAAATAAAACTAAAATACTTAACATGAAAGGGTGGAAATATTTGATTTTACTGATACCCAACAATGAAAATGGGCTTTCAAACTCTTAATATTTAAAGAGCTAAAACGGAAAAGGGCCAAATATATTCCTGTACTATAAGAAAATATTTAAAAATATCATTCGTTATATTATGGGTCTAAATATTCCTCTGCCGTAATACTTATGGTTTATATATATCCCTCTTCATTCAATCCTACGGTGGATGCCACAGAGCATGCCACCTCAGCGCCCTTAACCATTTTATCTCTCCCTTATATTTTTTTTCCACTACTAAAATTTTTTTCCCTCCATCACTATTGCCGCCATTGTCGCTGCCATGAAAAATATTGTATTTTAAATTTTAGTCTTTTATGAATGGATTAGAGGCGCTGAGGTGACATACCATGAGTCATCCACCTCATCAAATATCAGTGTCACGTAGGATTGAGTGTCACATTAGACAAACTTAACAGAAATATAGTATAATTGAACCAATAGTATTATGGCAGGGTATATTTGGACCCAAAATATAACGAAGGGTATATTTAAACATTTTTCTATAGTACATGGATATATTTGGCCCTATGCCGGAACTAAAATAACATAACTGTAATGAAGGGAAATTAAAGGGGGAATTTGCAGCTATACCCTATATTTGTGCCACCTTTTAACATGTACCCTATTTTTAAAAATTATTGATTTGGTAGCCAGTTGACCAAAAATTCGTAATAATATGACAATCACACCCCTGACAAATCCCATGATCTGCAACCTCATTCGTGAAAAAAGGTCTCCTCCTCTCCTCTCAGCAACTTTGTCAAAAACCAAAAACTTGTCTAGATATTCATCTTTATACCAAAGCATGCTAAAGTTTTGTCCAGCAATCTTTAGTTTTGTCAATAATCTTAAAGGATAAAATCGTCTTTTTAAAACGCTTTTAATAAAAAATAAATACGGATATAAATAAAAAAATAAAACGAATACAAATTAAAAGAGGCGATCAAATAAGACGCCTCATACAATCTTTACAAATTAAAGAAGCCATTGCAATACAATGGGTTATGGGTTTCCCGTCGGCTGCCCCCCTATGATGAACCTGTAAGTACACTGGCGATATTTTATGTATACGTACATATATATTTATTTTCACGCATAGCACATTCTGCTTATTCAAACCCTACGAGGATAAGCGGATCTAGACACACACACATACATATATATATATATAGTTTGTAGGGTAAGCGCGTGTACCTTGTGTAATGAGTATAAAAATTTTAAAAAATTACATACACTTTAAACTGATTTTTTTGAGTTATCATAAAAGAAATTTTTTTTTAAAAAAAAAGTTCTTTAAAATAATGGCTGTTCGGGATATATATGTTCCTATATATATGCGACAATTCCCTATTTTAATTTGTATATGAGTGTGCTTTTATTTTAGGACTCCTTTATTACATACATAACTACAATGTTTATATATATGTTCTTATTTAATCATATAAATATTACTCCCTCCGTCTCATATTATCTGTCATGATTTCTAAAATTAATTGTCTCAAATTATTTGTCATTTTAGAAGTTTAAGGCAAAATAAATAATATTTTTCCAATTTTATCATCAATAGTAATTGTTCTTGAAAATGAAGATAGCACATAAATAGAGTAAATATTCCAAATAGGGATAAAATAGTTAAAGATCCCTCATGTTAATGTTTCTTAAGGGGCGTGTAAAAGAGAAATACGACAAATAATTTAAAACAGAGGAAGTAAATATTATTTAATGGTTATTCTATCATTTCAATTGATATTTTTGAGCAAACAGGAAGCAAATATATTAAAAACTAAGAACAGTTTGTTATAGGCCTAATAGAGTGCCGCTTAGGACACATTGATTCTCTATACTTGCTAGATTATTGCAAGCATCCATAGTTAGGTACTTAACAAAACATCTATCTTTGTTTACATCATAGTTAATAAGATTAGAAACAACATCTGGGGGTGCCACAAAAACTTGTTTCTTCTTTCTTGCAGTGTTTCCCATCTTTGTCATGGTGTGAGCCACACTATTACATTCTCTGAACGTGTGCTGGAGGAGTATCACCTTCTCTTAGTACATTAGTGACCTGTAAAATTTAATAATATTATTAAAAAGTATTTTACCATATTGTATGGTTTGAATGGCCTCCGCATAACTGGTCTCAATTTACAAGTGGTGTACGTGAAATAGGACTTAAGTTTACCAATGCAATAAGAAAAGTATCATAGTTTAGATGCAATACAATTAAAATAAAGAAAATATATATACACATAAAATCTTAGTTGATTTAAAACTCCTCCAAGAAAATTAAATGTTGATACTTATTTTAAGGTAAGCAATTTAAGTTGGCAATAAATTAGTATTGTTAATTATCAAACGTAATAAAAAATAATAGTGAACTAATTAGACATAGATTGAATTTCTAACTATTCTTTCTTTATGAAATGCAATGGTCCAAACAACCTGTACAAAATCTGTAACTTAACTCAAATTTAAAATCCTTCAAATCTAAAACATGAAATAGAAAAAGATACGTTAAGAGAAAACAATTGAGATGTTAGTGTAGAAGATTTTAAGTTGAAGATCAAATAAAAACTGCCTTATATAAGATCCAAACCATTGTCAACAAACAAATACTGCTAACTATGATATATTCAATAATAATAATAATGCAGAAACAACTTTTACTTCTACTATCTGTGTGTGTGTTTTGACGAGACCCGTCATTGCTCGATTTTAGAATATTATCAAATTTTCTTCACAAGATCCCTAACGCGGTTACAATTGCAGATTTTATGGCTGGTTAATTATCATATCACGCTTCTATATTACACATGTTATCTGTAATGGATCCGCCTAAAAAAGAGTATTGCCAGACTTTAAGCAAAAGAAAACTTTAAGCTGGTCAACAAAATAAATATCAAAAAATAATAAGAGACATATTAATGGGTTTTTACTTTTCTTTCTTCTTTCCGATGCTTTGCATATACTTTTCTAACTGATCTTCATGCTTTGTAACAACCAGAGTTACTAAGTAGTTTATATTCCTAGTTGTCAAATATCAGAGGGTTAAATACAACTCAGAAAGTAATTCCTATCATGATTAAAAATTCAATTCGAGCATGAATAAACACAAATTATTTATATTCAAAGAAAGAGACATGAAAACCAAAACGTGGAATGATAGCTATTTTATGGAAGTGTTTGCATATGCAGTTTGAAAAAAATGAAAGAATTTATGATTAGAAAAGATTTAAATGACTATTCCTATATATTAGAAAAATAACTAAATGACTATTTTGTCTAGTGGGAACTCTAGTTTTAAAGAATAAAAAAGCCGAACGACATTTTGCTAAGGGCCTTCGTGCTTTTAATATAGTGTGTGTATATATATAATAGTCATTTAATTATTTTTTCTAATATTAATAAATTTCTATTTAATTATTTTTCTAATATTTAGGACTTCCAAATCAACTAAATAATATATGTCGAATCCTTCATTGTTTAAACTAGGTAAAACAATATACTTATAAAAGAAAACTAACACCCAAAAGGACTAAAGTAGGAAGGTTTCGTTCACTTAGAACTCTTTTTAGATTTAGAAATCTTTATTGTTTGTATAGAATTATAACCAACTATTTATTTATAATTTTAGTAAAATAAAGTCTTTTCCGGTTGTTATGAGGTTACACCAAGGATCGACGTTCAGCCCGTTTTTATTTTCTCTGGCGATGGACGCACTGATACACCATATCCAAGGAGAGGTTCCATGGTGTATGTTGTTCGCTGATGATATAGTTCTAGTTGATGAGACGCGAGGCAACGTTAATGGGGGACTGGAGGTATGGAGGCAGACCCTGGAGCCTAGAGTAGGACTAAGACGGAATATGTGGAATATAAGTTCAACGACGTGACGGGGGAAGCGGATGTGGAAGTTAGGTTTGACTCACAGGTCATCCTCAAGAGAGAAAGTTTTAAGTACTTAGGGTCATTATCCAGGGAGATGGGGAGATCGACGGGGATGTTACACACCGTATTGGGGTGGGGTGGATGAAATTACGGTTAGCGTCTGGTGTCCTGTGTGACAAGAATGCACCACCGAAACTCAAAGGTAAGTTCTATAGAGCGGTGGTTAGACCGACCATGTTGTATGGAGCTGAGTGTTGGCCAGACAAGAATTCACATATCCAAAAAATGAAAGTAGCACAAATGAGGATGCTGAGATGGATGTGTGGGCATACTAGGCTGGATAACATTAGGAATGAAGATATTCGGGAAAGGGTGGGCGTGGCTCCCGTGAACGACAAGATGCGGGAAGCGCGACTTAGATGGTTCAGATATGTGCGGAGGAGAAGCCTAGATGCACCGGTTAGGAGGCGTGACAGGTTGACTTTGGTAGGTACGAGAAGAGGCAGAGGGTGACCTAAGAAGTATTGGGCGAGGTGATCAGGCAGAACATGGCGCAGCTTCAGATTTCCGAGGACATGACTCTTGATAGGAACATGTGGAGGTCGAGCATTAGGGTGGTAGGCTAGGGGGTAGTCGAGAGTTCTTCCCTATTTGTACTGGGTAGTCTAATAGAGTTTTGTTTAGGTTTGTTAGCGGTCTATGCTGTTTTCATATTGTTGTTTTGCATAGGTTTGTGTTATTGTCCTTTCACTTATTCGTTGTTGTTATTTTCTTTCTGACATCTTTTATTGTTACATGCCTTTTCTTTTGTTTCTTTTCTAATATTATTGTCTCTCTTATTGAGTCGAGAGTCTTTCGGAAACAGCCTCTCTACCCTTTTCGGGGTAGGGTAAGGTCTGCGTACACTGTACTCTCCCCAGACCCCACTAATAAAATTTTACTGTGTATATTGTTGTTGTTGTTTAGTAAAATAAAACTAATTGAAAGAGAAAAAATTTAGAACTACAAATAAAGTCTCGTGCACATAGCTTTTTTAGGTTTAGGAATTCTTATTTTATTGTGACAGAATTATAAAATAGTACTCTTTTAGCATGAATATTTCAAAGGATATTCACAATCCCCCTTTCAACATGTAACTTTTAAAAAATAATTAAAGGCGAAAAGGTAGAACTAAACCTAATTTGAATTTTAACATGGAATTATATTATTACTGCTGCGAAAATAGTATAAACGTACTCCTTTTAGAACCCGTGAATTTCATATAATTTTATTACAATCATAAACGCTCAGTTCTTTACTAATTTGTTGAAAATAATCATTATATTTCTTCTTCTTGATTGAACTAATAGCACAATTTGTATTTTTTCAGCGAGAAAAAAAGGTATCTTTTGTCAGTTAGTTGACTTTATTTGTGTTTTCTATAATGAATTTAAGAATATATAACTTTTCAAATAAACTTTTACATAATAACTTAAATGTTCAAGGGTTAATGCGTTCTTGCTAAAACTAAAAATGAAGAACGATAACTTGTGAAACTAAAGTAATGATATTATATAAAATTTGTAATGATTTTTTAGTTGAATATATTGACTTGCATGATTAAGGGCTTATATGGGGGTATAGTTTTTCTATTTATTATGTTAGCTAGATAAGTTCAATAATTACTATTTTCAAGAACTTATATTTTTCTATAACTTTTATTTTATCAATCAAACATATTTTTTAATAAAATATTTATATAATATTTTAATAGTTCATATTCATCGAGATAGTGTTCGCTCATAATCGTTTGTCTTTTTACCCTTTAAAATGACTTTCACGTCAGATAAAATAGTAATTTAAGTTATTTTTCTAAATAGTAAGAATAGTTAGTTAATTGTAAGAACCCTCTGTCGGATTATTGCATGAAATTGCTACTCTGTTTTTTGATACCCTTCTTGCCGAGAAAAAGGGTTTGGTTGCGCATTCAGCGGATTTGGAAGCGTGTCTGGAGATCCCCGACTGTGATCCATGTTCTATCTTTCTTGAATTGTATTTGTGCACATCTATTTACTGTTGCCCTGCCGGCAATTTTAATTGGATTGATTGCTTTTCCTATCTTTTCTACTAGTGTTTTAAGCTTAAGGTTTGATCTATCCATTTTAATTTTGTGTTTGCATAGTGGTAGTTTTTAGACGTGGTAGATTCATTGTTCTAGTGCCTGCTCACGTTACTGTTCTCGTAGTAGCTCCTCTGATTTGTTTTTAGCTCTCGGGTTCGTAGCTTGTAGTCCTTCATTCCCGTTACTTGTTCTTAGTGGTAGTGTTTACCTAATACCTTTAGCTTATAGTGGCGATAGTGAACGATGTGAGAGTATGGTCATGTCCTCGTGTGGGGCTGGGGGTGGGGTCTAGGGGTGGGAAGGGGGGGGGGTAAGAAAGCCTCTAGGTTGAGAGTTGGGTCTTGGAACATTGGGACGTTGACGAGGAAGTCTATTGAGTTAGGTAAGATTCTTCAGAAGAGGAAGATCAACACAACGTGTGTTTAAGAGACTAGATGGAAGGGTACTAGGGTAGACGGGTTTAAACTATGGTACTCAGGAAGCACCGAGGGCAAGAATGGGGTAGGTATTTTAGTTGACAGGGACCTCAGGGAGCTCGTGGTCAAGGTTAGGAGAGTAAATGTTAGGTTGATAAGTATTAAGCTGGTAGTTGGTGGGTTTACTGTAAAGGTGATTAGTGCATACGCTCCTCATGTAGGTTTGGACCAGGAAGTCAAGAAGCAATTCTGGAAGGATTTGGATGAGATGGTGCGTAGTATCCAGCACATAGAGAAGTTGTTAATTTGCGGAGATTTCAATGGTCATATTGAGGCTAGTACTAGGGTGATGATGTGCATGGAGGATTCGGTTTTGGGGATAGGAATGAGGGAGGTAATTCACTGTTGGATTTTGCTAGAGCTTTTGATTTGGTTATAGCTAACTCGAGTTTTTCGAAGAGGGAAGAGCACCTGGTCACTTTCCAGAATTCAATGGGCAAGACTCAGATTGATTATCTTCTCTACAGGAAATGCGATAAAGGTATGTGCTGTGACTGCAAGGTCATCCAAAGTAAGCACCTCACGACCCTACATAGGCTCCTAGTTATGGACCCGGAAATCAAGAGGAGTGGGAGGAAGAGGGAGGGGTGCAGGCAACCTAAGATCAAATGGGGTAACTTGACCAAGGACAAACCTCAGGAGTTAGGGGAGAAGTTGTTGGCTATGAGGGCTTGGATGAGTAGGGGGGACACGTCTACTATGTGGTTCACGACTGCGAATTGCATTAGAGTAGCTGCTAGAGAGGTCTTAGGGGTCACAGAGGGCTCTCTTGGGGGTCATAACAGGGACTGGTGGTGGAATGGAGAGGTTCAAGGTAAAGTGGAAACTAAGAAAGCTGCTTATTTGAAGCTAGTGGAGAGTAAAAACTAGGAGGAAAAAAGAGTTATCGGGAGTGTTACAGAAAGAAAAAGAAAGAGGCAAAGTTAGCAGTTACGACAACTAAGAACGCGGCGTTTGCTCATTTGTACGAGGATCTCGGGGGAAAAGGATGGGACAAGAAGTTGTACCAGTAGGCAAAAGTGAGGGAGAGGAAAGCCCGCGACTTAGACCAAGTTAAGTGCATCAAGGACAAGGATGGCAAAGTGTTGATGGACGAGGCACTTATTAGGAGAAGATGGCAGGCATACTTCCATAAACTGTAGAACGAGGAGGGGGATAGACGCATTGTGCTAGGTGAGTTGGAGCACTCCGAGAGTCGGCGTGATTTTGGGTACTGTAGGCGGATTACGGTAGAGGAGGTGGAAGGCGCAATGCGTAATATGTGTAGGGGCAGAGCGATGAGGCCAGAAGAAATCCCGATGGAATTTTGGAAGAGCACGGGGCAGGCAGGTTTGGAGTGGCTCACTGGGCTGTTTAATGTTATTTTTAAGACGAAGAAGATGCCCGAATAATGGAGGTGGAGTACGAGGGTTCCGTTTTACAAGACCAAGGGTGATATCCAAAATAGCAACAATTATAGGGGTATCATGTTGTTGAGTCACACTATGAAGGTTTGGGAGAGGGTGGTGGAGGCCAGGGTGAGGAGGTGCGTATCTATTTTCGAGAATCAGTTTGGATTCATGCCGGGGCGTTTCACTACGGAAGGGATTCATCTGGTAAGGAGATTAGTGGAGAAGTACAAGGAAAGGAAGAAGGATTTGCATATGGTGTTTATTGACCTTGAGAAAGCGTACGATAAAGTCCCTAGGGAGGTCCTGTGGAGGTGTCTGGAGGTTAGCAGCGTTCCGGTAGCATACATTAGAGTGATTAAGGATATGAATGATGATGCTAAGACTCGGGTAAGGACTGTGGGTGGTGACTCGGAACATTTCCCTGTGGAGATGGGGTTGCACCAGGGATCGGCTCTTAGCCCATTTTTATTTGCCTTGGCGATGGATGTACTGTCGCGACACATTCAAGGGGAGGTGCCTTGGCGCATGCTATTTGCCGATGATATAGTGTTGATTGACGAGATGCGAAGCGGAGTTAACACAAGGTTGGAGTTTTGGAGACAGACTTTGGAGTCTAAAAATTTCAAACTGAGTAGAACCAAGACAGAATACTTGGAGTGCAAATTCAGTGACGGGACCCATGATGCAGACGTAGAGATTAAGCTTGATACTCAAGTTATCCCCAAGAGAGCGAGTTTTAAGTATATCGGGTCTATTACCCAGGGTAAAGGGGAGATTGATGAAGATGTTGCACATCGCATCGGAGCAAGATGGATGAAGTGGAGGATCTCTTCCGGTATTTTATGTAATAAGAATGTGCCGCCAAGACTTAAGGGTAAGTTTTATCGAGTGGTGGCTCGACCGGCTATGCTGTATGGGGCTGAGTGTTGGCCAGTCAAGATCTTCCACGTGCAGAAGATGAAAGTAGAAGAGAGGAGGATGTTGAGATGGATGTGTGGGTGTACCAGGATAGATAAGATTAAGAATGAAGCTATCTAGGACAGAGTGGGAGTAGCCTCCGTGGAGGAAAAGATGCGGGAGTAGTCGAGGCTGAGATGGTTCAGACATGTTAAGAGAAGAAGCATTGATGCTCCTGTCAGGAGGTGTGAGAGGTTGGCCATGGAGAGTTTGAGAAGAGGCTGAGGTAGGCCTAAGAAGTACTTGGGAGAGGTGATTAGACAGGACATAGCGCTGCTTCAGCTCACTGAGTACACGACTCCTGATAGGAGGGTGTGGAGGTCGAGGATTAAGGAAGAAGGTTAGTGAGTAGTCTTTAGTTGTTCACCGATAGTCTTAGTAGCATGCATGTCCCTTCATATTCTTAGATTTTTATTGCGTTATGTGATTTTGTTCGCCTCATGTATTGTATTCCCCGTTGCTATTATTTGGTACTACTTATCCTTTATCTCTCCATTTTTCTTTTCTCTTCCTTCTTTTTTCCTTCCTCACTTTCCTCTTCTTTTTCTTTCCCTTCATAAGCTGAGGGTCTATTGGAAACATCATCTCTACCTGCATTAAGTAGGGGTAAGGTCTGCGTACAGACTACTCTCCCCAGAACCCACCTATTGGGATCATACTGGGTTTTTTTTTTATTATTGTTGTTGTTACTAAATTCTTTCCCTAACACTTATGATTTTTATCTAAAAAATCATATTGTTTGATTGGAGTCCTTCATATAAACTATATTTAGATTTAGGGTATTGAATTCCAAGCATTTGACGAGTATTTTTCATATTAGTTTAGGAGTATTTTTTTTTGTTATAAAAGCTTAGGTTTAGTAGTTCTTGTTCTCCTTTTCTTAGTTTAGGAATCTTTATTTTCCTCTTCTTCTTCTTCTTCTTCTTTTTTTCTCTAATTTTTTTGAAATACTTTGTCAAGGTTTAGAGTATTTTTTTTAAATAATAAAATACTCATTGGATTATTTTTCTTATATTTAGAATTTAATGTCAACTAAAATTTTGTTATTAAATCAAACTTGGGAGTAAGAACAAATATCTCGCAATCATAAATGTAGTAACCTCAATCAATTATAATTTTTACAAAATTCAAGTATCAAACTACTTAAGAAAATATTTTAATTTTAAGAATATAAAAGAAAGACAAGTGTTGGTAAGATTCAACAAAACTAATGGTTGTACTAACATAAAAGTCCAAAAGTGATGTCATAACGGATTTTTATTACAATGAATATAGATTATTATTGATAAAAATTATAACAATAGTTTAATATTTAAACTTGGGATGCGTTTAAAATTTGAATCAACAACAAAAACAATTATTTTCCTTAACGTTAAAAATAAATAATTAAGTCTCGATTAACCAAAAAAACCTTTGATTTAACTAATGTGCGAACATTTTTTGCGAAATTCATCATATAAATTGATTATAGTATGGTATTAAGAGTTAAATTATTAAAAATGCAAATGTTTAACAACAAAAATGAAATATTAGAAAACAATATATTCTAAGTGAGTTGTCATTAATTAATTTTCTTTCTTAATATTCATTTAAACAAATGATAACTCCCTATACTTATTGTAAAATATTAACTTAATGTAGATATTTTTAAAGTTAGCATTTGATAACTTGATTTATATGTTCTTTATATACATATATTTTACTGATTGGTGCTAAGCACGCGTACAAGGCATGTACACTAAAGCTAGTAATAATATATATTAAAAGCACGAAACCTCTTAATGTAATGTCGTTTGTATTTTTTACCCTTTAAAATCAGATTTCACATTGGATGAAATTGTAATTTAAGTTAATTTCCTAACTCGTAGGACTTTAAAGTTAACTAAAAGTTGGTCATAAAATCTTTCCTTTTTGAATTAGATAAAAAATACCAATATTGAAGATTTTAAATCCGTTAAAATTTACCTTATATAAATCAAACAATTAGTTTATAACATTTTTCTTTTTATTGTACACGCTAATGTACGACATGGATTTCTCATGGCAGAAGTTGGTGGCTTGTTCTACACAATAAACAACACCAAATCATTCCAAAAACAACAAAAAAATATAAGTTTAATCTATTGATTTTCCATTAATATAATTAAACCTTCAGGCAAAAGTAAATAAGAATATTTTTGAGCGAGCTCATAAGCTGGATAAACTAATTTGACTCAATATTTATCTAATTAGTCAATATGATAAGTGCAATTTTAGTAACCACTTTACACATATATAAGACAAGAAATTTAGTTTTAATTAGATTTGTGTATATTCTTTGTCTCACTAAATATGAATAAAATAAATTATAATATGTAATCCGCCACGCATAAGATGAACGACCCGGAATTTCCACCATCGGGACAGTGATGACGCCTAACATTTCACTTGCTAGGCAAACCAACATTAGAGAATCATTTAGCCAATTCTTATACATTTTTGTAAATAACAACAAATAAGCTAAAATAAATTAAAGCGAGTGCAGAATAATATAAAAGTCTCAATATCTACTACAACCCGGATCTGGAGTCATAATTCACGAACTACTACTCCTTCTGTTTCAATTTAGGTGAGGTAGTTTGACTCGGCACGGAGTTTAAGAAATGAAAAGAAGACCTTTGAAACTTGTGGTCTTAAAAACTTAAGGGGTAAAAACTTTGTGGGGCCATGACTTTTATGTGGTTATAAAACCTTCTCATTAAGGGTAAAATGAAGAGTTTAAAGTTGAATTATTTCTAAATTTTGAAATGTATAATTTATTTTTGAACAGACTAAAAAGGAAAGTACTTCAACGAATTTGAAACAAAGGGAGTACGATTTACTACAACCAGAGTTTGAAAAAGAATACATTGTTTTAAAAGGAAAGAAAACAATAAAATAAAGTGTCTAGAAAGGGACTCCAGGGTCTGCGGACGCCGACAGATCTACCTTGTGTCTCCTGACGGATGAATCCAGCAACTAACCTCACAATCAGCTCGGGCTGGCACCAATATCTGCACAACAAGTGCATAATGTAGTATGAGTACAACCGACCCCATGTACTCGTGAGTGCCGAGCCTAACATCGACGAAGTAGTGATGAGGCTAAGGCGGGTCACTCACACTACAACCTATACGCAAGATATATAATAAAGGCAGAAATAGAAATGCAGAATAGAATGAAGCAGTAAATTGCAAGATATAACTACAACTTCAGGAAATAAGCCAACAACGTTCAGAAATTACCAATCCTTAAGAGCAAAAGAGAATACCGTAAAATTAACACAGCTCAGAGAAACATAAACACATAGGTTGTTGCGGCGCGCAAACCGATCCCACCATGTCACAATATCATAAGCATAGTTCACCCTTATTCCACCACAACAATCCACCTTTATTACACCTGTTGCGGCGTGCAACCTGTTCCCACCGTACTGTATAGATTCACCCTTATTCCACCTCAACATATCACCCTTATTTCACCTGTTGCGGCGTGAAATCCGATCCCACCATATCAATATCAAGTACTCAGTATGCATAGTAAATTCACAACTCAAATCACGAAAACCCTCCACAATACTTAAACACCAAATCGAAACAAACAGGAAACTTGTACACTATCAAAGCTAATATAAATGATACTACACAGCAAGACCAATTCGGAGTTTACAACTAAAAGGTACGGATAAACCAACTTAAGCAAATAGTAGGAGATTATGAAATTATGAAAAGAACTAATATGATGAACAGGAAGAACAATGACTAACAAATAGCAATTAGGCATGGGAACACAGTTAGAGCATGTAACAATTAAGACAGGGAAAGAGGTAATATAAGAAAAACTGGAAAACAGATAATTTGACGGCGCATAAGTACTCGTCACCTCACTTATATGCCGCTCAGATGAAATTCACATAGCAAATAGTTTGAGGGTTCCTAATTCCCTCAAGTCAAGGTTAGACACAACACTTACCTCGCTCCAAAGACTACTCACTGCTCAATCACAGTCTTGACTCTCAAAAAAGCCTCCGGACTAATAGAATCTAGCAAATTACCAATCAAACGATTCAAATTAAGCCTTAGGAACTACCCACGATTGCAAGAATTCAATTTAGGCCATTTTTGAAAAACATCAACAAAAGTGCACCCGAGCCTGCTTGGTCCAAATCCAAAATTCGGATCAAAACCCGATTACCTATTCACCTCGAGCTCGATTATATAATTTATTTTGGAATTCGACCTCAATTTGAGGTCTAAATCCCCAATTTACCAAATCCCTAGTTTCTACCCCAAAACCCCCAATTCCACCATGAAAACCTTAGATTTTAGGTTGAAAACTTGTGAAATATAGTGAAAGATTGAAAGGAAATATGTTAGAATCACTTACCAATGATTTGGCGAAGAAAGAGTCTTGGAAAAATCGCCTCTAGGGTTTAATGTTTTGAAAATTTGAAGAATGAACAAAAAATATTGTCTAAGTCATATTTTGTTCAGCTGCAGATGTCGCATTTGTGACTTGGGGTTCGTAAATGCGAGCCCGCAAGTGCAAAACATTCATCACAAATGCGAGAAACATCACACCTCTGCTTTCTTCGCAAATACAAACTTAGGCTTGATCGCAAATGCGAAAAATCCTCCTCCCAACTCCCATCACAAATGCGAAACATTGTTCGCAGATGTGAACTCTGGCCTCCTCAGCTACTCTTCGCAAATGCGATGAGTAGTTCACAAATGCGAACTCAATAGTGGTTGCAAATGTGATGCTTGATCTTGCAATTGCGAGATCTGAGGCCTGCAACAAAAACTGAAACACACCAGCAATGTTCTAAGTCCAAATTCACTCCGTGGCCTATCCAAAACTCACCCGAGCCCTCGGCTCTCCAAACCAAACATGCACACACGTACTAAAATATCATAATTCCCGCAATCATATCACCAAAATAACGCCTAGAACTACGAATCAGACACCAAATCAAAGGGAATTTTCAAGAAAGCTTTAAAACTTCTATTTTCACAACCATTCGTCCGAATCACATCAAACCAACTCCGTTTCTCACAAAATTTCACAGACAAGTTATATATATGGTATTGGACCTATACCGGGTTTTGGAACCAGAATACGGACCCGTTATCTAAAAAGTCAAACTTTGGTCAAACATTTCAAATTTATTAAGACTTTAAATTTCAAATTTCGACAAAGTCCGATATCTCGGGCTAGGGACTTCCGAATTCGATGGGCATATGCTGTAACGACCCAGCCGGTCATTCCATGAGATTAGCCGTGTTTCCTCCATTTCTGCTTTATTGTATATTTCTTAGCCTATTTATGTTGTTTTGGTTCAGTTGGTTCGGGTTCAGAGTGGTCGTGGTGAGAACTGAGACACTTAGTCTCTTAAATTAGCTTAATAGTTGAAAAAGTCAACTGGGAGTTGACTTATTGGTAAACGACCTCGGAATGCATATTTTATGGNTCGGAAGTTGGAGAAGGTTCCTAATGTCATTTTGTATATGTGTGCAAAATGTTCAGGTCAATCGGATGTGTTTTGGTTGGTTTCGGCATTATTGGCAAAATTTAGAAGTTTCAAAGTTCTTAAGGTTTGAATTTGATGTAACTTTGGTGTTTTTGTGTTGTTTTTGGTGTTTCGAAGGCTCGACTAAGTTTGAATGATGCTATGGGGTGTGTTAGTAGGATTGGTTGAGGTCTCGGGGGCCTCGGGATTGATTTCGGATGGTTGGCGGAGATTTGAACTTAGGAAAATTGCAGCAAATAACTGCTGGTGTTAAGCTACTGGTATGGCTGCACCTGCGGACAGGCAGCCGCATGTGCTATGCTGCAGGTGCAAAGGACCCTGCACAGGTGCGAAGTTAGGCCAGGCAGGAGGAATCTGTAGGTGCGAAGCACTGGACGCACCTGAGAAGCCGCAGGTGCAAAAATTGAACTGTTAGTGGGATTTCGCAGGTGCACAGCTGGGACCGCAGGTATGGGTCTGCAGGTGAGAGGAAAGGTCCGTAGATGCGGATTAACTGGGCAGAACAGTATAAAATGGTGCCTCCGCAAATATTTTTGCATTTCCTCCATTGTTGCATACAGATTTAGCTGAGTTGAGAGCATTTGAAGAGGGAATTCGAGGGTCTTCAGTGGAGGTAAGTTCCCGGATTATAAAACTCATTTCTATGCTATTTTGTTCGGATTAGGCTTGTAATTCGAAGAATTAAAGTAGAAAAAGTTTGGAAAAATGGGAGGAGGTTTGGAAAAATTCTTTTGGCGATTTGGGTAGGCAATTGTGGTCCGATTGTGGTGTTCTTGATATGTGTAGAATCGTGGGAGGACGAGGTTTCTAGTGATGTACATTTTATCAAATTCTGAGACGTGGGCCCAGGGCTCGGGTTTGGCTGAATTTCGAGAATTTTGTATAAATTGATAGTTTTCGATTGGGTTGTGTTCCTTTAGCGTATATTGATGATGCTAATACGGTTTTGGTTAGATTCAGAGCAATCGGAAGCCAATTTGAGGGGCAAGAGCATCCCGGATTAGTGTTGTGGCTTGGTAGAGGTAAGTAATAGTTATAAATCATATTTCTCATTGTTTTTAGAATGACGCACATGTTGGATGACGAGTATGTGGCGCGCACTGATTTTTGGCTTGGACTTGGTCCTCTACGCGGCAACTATTGAGTTGCGTATTTTACTCTAAATTATATGTTAAATTGTGTTCTGAAGACTATTGCTATATTTGGGCTATAAGACATGTTTGGGGCCTCGTGCCGACTTGTTTAGACCCCTTGGGGGATTTTTACTGCTATTTCCTCACTGTTGATTTATGATTTACACCCAGTCATGTTGTGCTTAACTGTTTTCTGAAACTCATCCTTATTTACACTATTTTGAGATATAAAACGATATTTTGGGTCGAGTACCCCATTTTACTGATACGCCCGAGGGGCATCCGTAGCATCTATATTTTTTCCTTCTTTTGTTGTATCTAGCTATTCGTTCGAAGATTTTGTAATATAATAGTAGACTTGTTGGTATATTTCTTAGATGCTCATGACCTGTTGACTCCGGATTTTGGGGGATGGTTTAGACTATTTGGCTGTTTATTTTGCCTAATGAATTCAGTAATTCTATATACTTTATGAAATGTTGAAATTGGTTGGGATTTTAGAAAGAAACTGTAATTATGTGATTGTTGGCTAGCCTAGTTCCACGATAGGCGCCATCACGGCCGGTTTAGGATTTAGGGTCGTGACATATGCCCAACTCCCAAATCACGATACAGATTCAACAGGACCTTCAAAACATGAATCCGGGTCCCTTCACTCAAAATATTGACCGAAGTCAACTCAAATAAAGTATTTAGGGGAAAATTCTTATTTTTCTCAGTTTTTTACGTAAAAGCTTTCTGGAAAGACGTCTGGACTGCGAACGCAAATCGAGGAAGGCTAAACACATGATTTAAGGCTTCAGATCACAGAATTAGGTTTCAAAACATGAGATGACCTATTGGGTCATCACAGTACTTTAAAAAAACATCATACGTTAAGATACAACCGAGTTATCATTTATAAGAACAATTAGTATTTGTCGAGTTGGAATTCAGAATATGACTATTAAGGCATGATTTCAATAAGGAAACAAGTTTTAACACTCTCATAGATTAAGTAAAATATGGATAAAACCTTTTCAATTGTTTGTAATCTATTAGACTCATATTTTGAAAAAAGTAATATGAAATAAACTAACGAATATTAGCTAGGTCTCATATGTAAAATCAAACAACCTCTTTATCTTTCAATCAAACTTTACTGACATTTTTGTACAATCAAACAACTAATGGGAACTGTCACACCTCATTTTTCTGAAGAATAGGGAGTTTTTTCAATTAAAGTGACATTATTAGAAGTGGGATGATTTATTTGATTAGAGTTGCCACTTGGAATAGTAATTAAGGTGTCCCAAGTCACCGGTTTATTTTAAAATCCCAAATCAAGAAAATTGACTGTATTTATTATCACGACCCAAAATCCTACTAGTCGTGATGACACCTAACCTAACCTTCTAGGTAAACCAACTAGCAACTATTTAATTCCAATGAAATCAATAAAAAAATTAAATAGAGAAGTTAACTGAATCTTATACATTCCACAAGAACTGGTAATACAAACCATGAGCTTCTAAGAATAAAGTTTACAAAGCTGAAATGAAGCAAATACATCATCTGTTTGAAAAGTACATAAACCGAGTTTTATAGATCTAAGGCTACCATGAACAAGAGGCAGCTACAACCTTAACACAGGTACATCTTCAATTCCAGCTCTCGTCGATCACAGCAGCGTCAACAGTCAACATTTGCACGCAAGGTGCAGAAGTGTAGTATGAGTACAACTGACCCCATGTACTCAATAAGTAACAGACCTAACCTTAGGTTGAAAGTAGTGATGTCACGACTCGAAAATCGCTAGTCGTGATAGCACCTAACTCGACCTGCTAGATAAACCAACTAACAGTCAATACAATCTAAATGAAATTTATAGGAAACAATGAAGAATTATCTGAGCATTTACATATTAACCCAAGGACTGGTAGTACGAGTCATGAGCTTCTAAGAATTTGAAATTTACAAAGCTGGTACAAATAAATACACGATATGTTTGAAAATTACATAAACAAATTAGAAAAATATAAAACTACCAAGGACAAGTGACATCTATATTCCAGAATGCACGAACATCTTCAGAGTCAGCTCCCGCCATTACCAGCAACTCCACTCCAAAATCCGCACGCAAGGTGCAGAAGTGTAGTATGAGTACAACCGACCAGATGTACCCAGTAAGTATCTTGTCTAACCTCGTCGAAGTAGTGACGAGGCCTTTTAGTTAAAAGATACTCACTAATAAGACCTACATTATAAACCAGCAATAGAACTATACTACGAAATAACAGAAAAGAGTACACGGAACAAATATGCAAGCAATAGCTGAGTACTAGAAGAGATCCCAATTTAACCTTTTCCAATATCTCGACCAATCTTTTCCTTAGAACGAAAACCAATAACCACGATAGTCACTCCATAAATTTCATAGCATGAGGAATGTACTTAGATGTCAAATTAAGTGTACGACGACAACACCCTTCGTGCATTTGTCTCATCCTCACCAAATATGCGTATAACAGTACCAACCGGATGACAGAAATGCTGATAACAGAAATGACAAAGTAGGAAATACATAAGTAGAAGTAATGAACAAGTATATACACATGCACAACATTAACAATACTAGGTGAAAAGCACAGGAGTAATGACAACAATTAGGAAGGAAGAGTATAAACATCAAATAACTAGCATGGTGGAGGCCTAGATATAGATATAAAAAAAAAGAAAGGGGACACGTAATTTTTATAAGTTAACAAGTAGAGACATGAATGAATAACATGGTAGAAGACCTGTACTTAAGTGCAACAAAACAGATATGACATGGATGTAATTATAACATCAGAAAACATGCATGATATTTGCTAGTTAAGCAAGTAGAATTCATGGGCAACACAACAAAATTGAGATAGAGAACAAAGACAGAATAGTAATGACAAGTCACACAAGAACCATAAGTACGACAATAACAACTCAAGGTAAAGACATGAAGATATCTATAAGAAAAGGATATCACGACATAATGCATGTCCCTCGTCCTCACTTGCACGAAAACACCCTTCGTGCCATGAACTCGTAATAACATAAAATCATGGTAATATAAATGCAATGGCACAACATCACCCTTATTGCTTTTACTCTCAAATGCAATGGCACTGCATCACCCTTCGTGCTTTACACTCACATAACATGGCATGGCATCACTCGTCGTGCTTTTACTCTCAAATGAAATGTCAAGGCATCACCCTTCATGCTTTACATTCACATAACATGGCACGACACCACCCTTTGTTCTTTACACTCTTTCTCACATGATAATATATATATATATAATGGCACAACATCACCCTTCATGCTTTACACTCTTCCTTACCAAGCATATGTATATCAATGTCAAACAAGGTAGGAAACATAAATAACGTCAAGGAGAGTGTTTAAATGAATATTCCAAACGAACCTCATTCACAATTTTCAAGCCAACATTAGTTCAATAAACTCTCAAGAACCTTATTATTTAAGTATTTCAACAAATCTCAAGAATGATCTGCAACACGAGTATAAAATCTAATATCTCAAGAATATCGGCCGTAGCAATGTATTAATGATTAAGCATAATGATGACCAAATTAGACACAACAACGTTTTCTTAGATTTTCCGTCAAAATTTGATCAAGTTATAATAAAATAAATCTTGGTTTCTGACATTTAATTCAATATTATTAGTATCTATGAGTCAAGTAAGACAAGAAGCAAGAAGGTCATGTAATTCTACAAGGCATAATTCATAGCATAATCTACCACAGAGCATGATTAACCCTGGCACATGCATATATGCTCGTCATCTCATATATGTATCATCCCCGCACGTAGCAAATAATGTCAAATAGTAGGAAAAATTCCCTAAACAAAGTTAGGCAAGACACTTACCTCCAACAAGCGAAATCGATACACTAGAAGCGTCATCACACTCAAATCATCCTCTGAAGGCTCAAAACTAGCCAAAAGCAACTAAAATATATCAAATAATGCTAAAGGAAACAAACCCAATCGATAAAGGTCGAATCTTTAATCAAAATCCAAAATCGGCCTAAAATCACACCTGGGTCCTGATCTCGGCCAAACCCACACCACAATTAGGTAACGAGGCAGTATATGCAATAATAAACCCAACGAAGATCCGGATTGAATCCACAAGGAGTTAGAAATAAGATTAGGTGTATATCTAGTTTGATTGCATGTTATGAATCAAATTACACTTCGACAATATTGATTGGTATTCTATTTCTACTTTGTTCTATTGTATGCAAGTATAAAACAAATTACAATATTTTTGGTTTTGAGTTATTTTTCAAATGATAAAAGGATCTAGGGTCGTGACTTCCACCCCGGTGGTTACCTAATGGGTTGTAAACTCTAAGGGAAGTTTGATTGGTCAGGGTTGTAATATAGCAATCACACCCGGGTACTCACTCTATACCTCTCTATACCTCTCGGTAGTTTGAGTGATTTTGCCCAATTTGGCTTTCTCAAGTCTTTATAGGTATTGCACAATACAAGTGATAATAGCTCAAGTCGGGTCTTACTATCTCTAGATTCAACCCTTTAACTGGGGATATCAATATTTTGAGTTCATCCTAATTTCTTGTTAGCCAAGTTTTTCTAGTCTTAGTCTCTCTTTCTCAAGTAAAGGGTAAGTCAATTAGGCATAAATCAGTGTTTGCAACCACTAATCCTTGAGCTCAAGCAAGAACTAGGCTAAATATCACTAACCCAATCACAAACAAGCCTTAATTCAAACACCCATCAAATACCCACATTAGGGTTGGGTCACAACCCTAGCTAGAAATTTAGTTACTCATGAAAATTGTAGAAATTAAAGAAGAAATAAAGATAGAATCCATAAAATTAATTATGGGATGAAAATCTAGTGTTTGGAGATAAATCTAGTACAAAATTACTTAAAGCAGTAAAGAAAAATGGCTAGGTGCTCTTACAAAAACAAAACCTAACCTAAAAAAGAAAAAAATCCTATTTATACTAAGCTGAAAATATCTGACAAAAATGTTCCTGCGGAGGTTGTGCGGCTACATAATTCTGAGTGCGGCTGCACACATGGCTTGAGCTGGGATCTGGACTTTAGTCTGCGGACCACACAAAAGTGATTGCGGCCGCACAAAAATTGTGCAGACTGCATACCTTCAACTGGTATTCTCTGAATCTCTTCTTATGCAGTTCGCGTAATAGTGATTGCGGCCGCACACAGGTTTCTGCAGCCGCAAAAAATTCCTGCGGTCCGCACAACTTCAACTCGAGGTTCTTTGAATCTACTCCTCTATTGTCCGCATAATGGTGAATGCGGCCGCACATTGACTTCTGCGGCCACACAACTTTAGTCTTCAAAATTTCCAAGTCTCTGAACCGCTATTCTGCGGCCGCACTAGAATTATGCGGTCCGCACACTCTGAAGCTAAATTTTATAGGCTTCCTTCATCGTTTGCGGCCGCATACAAAATTGTGCGATCCGAACTCTAAGCATTTTTGCCCTATTTTTGTCCTTGTCCAATTTTGACTTGTTTTTGAGTTGATTTTCACTTTTTGGCTCGTTTCCCAATGTTCCTACAAGAAAGATCATTTCATTAGTTATCGGAAATACCTTTAAGCATTTTCGAGCTAAAACTCAAGTAAAAGCAGGGAAATAAGCAGTCAAAATCCCTACATATCAACTCCCCCAAACTTAAGCTTTTGCTTGTCCTCAAGCAATTAAGGTAATTCCCACCTCCATTAGAAAAAGAGATATTCCAGCTGGCCTGAGTTAAGTTGAAACACAAATCAATTGGGACCAACAATTACCCACACACTCATGAATCATTAACAAGCATGTGATTTAAAAATTGAACCACAAATGGCTCTAATGTGGCACTTTGAGCATCAAGGGTTGACTTTGATCATCAAGGGAGCTCACACTTTCATGCAAGTCGCTGTGGATCCCAAAATCCTCCTCCTATACTCTCCGGAAGCTCATCTCACTCACGAATGAAGAGTTCAAAATAATGACTCGAGGAAGATCCTCTCATCACTCTCAAAAGAATGTCACAAGCCCGGCTCTAAGTACCATATGCTTGCCCCTCATGTACATCACCACTAATGTAAGCTTGCTCGGCTTGAAATCATGTAGGGCTTTTTCGGTCTGTAATGAAGGCTTTTGGATGAAGGAGGGTAATATCGGATTGGAATCAGTTCATCTTTCCTTTAGCACTTCATATTCTCTTGTTGGCTCTTGCTTTGATGACTCTTTGAGTTATTTTCTTTTCCCTTAGGGGGATTAGAGAGACTTGACATCACTCTTTCTTTTCCATGCTATTCACAGTCTCATTCTTTTCTTTCTCCATGCTTTGCACTTTTTCATTCTTTTGCATATTTTCAACCCTTTCACATTATTCACTTTCTTTTTGTGTTTTTATTTGTTCTTTCTTTCTTTTTCTTTGCCTTTTCCTCTTTTTCATTTCTTTTGTATATTTGTGCCTTGAAACCATCTTTCAACTCCTCGTCGCTCCCCCAAACTTATGTTCTTGCCATTTGAATCACATGAGTATTAAAGAAAAGTCGGGTGCTAAGGGAGGGTCATAATAAAATGGTTAAAGGCTTTTAATGTGGTTATTGAATGAAAGGCTTTCGGCTCAAAAGGGTTTACCAAGGATGATATCATTGGTGGGCTATGGAGTGTTTCAAAAACGGGTCAAGGAAGTCCTACAATCATTTCTTAATCCAAGCTAACTTTGAATTTCTCTTAGAAATACATTCAGGGCAAGTTCTAGCCCATTCACACAGGTACTTGGACTTGTAACAAAATACCTCACCTCTCACGCAACCAGATTTTTAAAGAGAAAGAAGTTGAGGGCCCGCATAAACCGCATTCAAGATTGAAAGTCTCTACGGTTCAACTAAACCATCTGATGATTGCCTAAGTCAACACAAGATTCACAAGGTCACTAACTAGAGCTATTTCTTTTACAAAAACTTATTTTTAACCATAAGCGCATAGTTAAGTGTGTTGGTACTAAGTGAAACATGACCGACTCTTATTTGTTCATTACAATACTTGGTTTGTTTTCCTAAACATCAAAAACTGACTCAATCCCTTAAGAAGGTTGTCACGCCATCCATCGTTTGGAAGATCTACCCGGTACACTCAATACCCACCTTTGGAAAGAATCGTTGAATTAAGAAAACCAAGGCTTATTGTTCAATAAAACATAAGAAGAAGCTAACAAATCAAAAAGAAGCTAATAAAATAATTAAGAAGCTAAACTATTAGGAAAGCAAAATGAAGAAGCTATAAAATAATCTACTAAAGGTAAAACAAATGAATATGTACAAGGGGGTGATTATACACATAATGAGGGATAGAATAAAGATAAAAGAAAAAGGAAAAAGAGTATTTAAGTTATTACATGCCCAAAAATTGATCAAATGTCATAAACAGTCACCCAAATTATCAAACTATCAAAATAGACCATCCCCCAAAAGAAGAGTAAGCATTGTCCCCAATGCTTAACAAAACAAATCATAAGAGGGTAGAGAATAAAGAAAACTCCCTATGTGGTCTCGGGGTGACTAGAAGCATTGCCACCCTCGGTCTCCTCTAACTGAATATCATCATCTCCGGGCTGAGGGACCACAGGGTTGGAGAGCATCTGGAGCATCTCCTCAGTAGTGGGGGCAGTGAGCTCTGGCTCATCAGACTGGCCATCCTCCAATGATGGTGCCTCCACTGATGGTGCTGCTGGATCAGTCGGTGCGGATAGACTTGTCTCCATCAATAGGTCAAAAGGCAAGTCACATGCTGTTGCCATCTTCTTCACCTCTAGACTCAAACTTTCCAATGCTTTCTTCGAAGCTTGGGACTTTTTCATTTTCTTCACTTGCTTGGACAAATCCTCAATGGCACCCCCCTGAGCTACCCGAGTGTCCATGATAGCCTGGTGGCTTTCCAAAATCTTCTTCAAAGTCTCCTCCACTGACAGAGGCACCTGTGGCACTGCTGGAGTAGAGGACTGCACTGCAACAGTACTGGAGATATCAGACAGCTTAGAAGTGGCTGTTTGCATCCAGTTGTTGAGGCTTGCCAAAGTATGGGAGACTCGCAACACAGTGAGAGGGTAGGTAGATGAGGATGGCACTGGAACTGATTTGGGAGGCCTGGAGGATGATGGTGGTGGCATGGCGGCTGTCCTGGAGGAAGACCCAACTTTTTTGGTAGGCATGGGAGCTGAAGATGGCTCAGCAACAGCCTCTACACCTACCCTTGTTGGCTCGTTGACTGGCCAGCTGTGGTAGCGTCCGCCTCTTTGAACTTTGGGTTGTCCGCACCCTGCAGGTGATACCAAGAAAATGGATTTTTAGAATTTACCATTGTGTCATAAGGTCTTGGCTCCACCTTTGCATCATTAAAGTACTCTGTGAGGGTGTTCGAAAAGGGATAAGACTTTTCACTCTTGTAGACCACCAATGTGATTTTGGTTGACATTATAGCACCCACATTGATAGGATACCCTACCATGATAGAGGCCACCATCACTGCTCGGGAAAGAGGGAGTTTTTTCTCGTTCAAGCTTGGATCAATTCTGTTGCACACAAAAGTTTTCCACCTTTTAGCTTCGAAGTTGAGGGTGTTTCGGATAATAGGCACTCTTGTGGTGATCCATGGTGATGGTGGTCCTGGGCAGCTATAATCTCAGCTAGCCAAGGTTGAGCTGTCTCACCTGAAGCTAACTTCTCCAAGTACTGGACCGCTTCCACGTGCTCGAAACCCACATAAGTATTCAGAGTATGGGCATTAAAGCGAACTTTCAAATTCCTCACTTTGTCACTTTTGTTCCCACCTTGATATGACCTATGTTGGCATATAATTCCCCCACTAAATGTTCATTTTCATCTAAAACCGGGTGAGTGAACCACTTCCACCCCTTCTTTTCCTGGAATCGCCTAAGGAGGTTTGAATTATGAATATCCAAATCCTTCATCAAGAATTGCCGCTCAAGTGTGAGCGACCTTTTTGGCCGCAACTCCCTGAATCTATTGAATACCGTCAAGCAGACGAATCTATCCCCCCACATCTCCTTCTTCTTTGTTCGTTCAAGACCACTCACATGAGTGTCACCCCCTCTACCATCATCCGGGATGTCATCATCATAAATATCAATAGGTGCCGGAGGGGTAGGTGAAGAAGAGGGCTCAGAACCCTTGCTTCCCACATCAGAACCAGCTGAGGAGCTGTCCGTAGGTTCATTGCGCAGTTGATAGCTCCCTGTGGATTGTGGTGGATTGGATTGGGGTTCAGGCTGAACCTCCATAGATTGGCTCTCGGAGGCTTCCCCAAGTGGAGCATATTCACTAGTGTCAGAGGATTCAAGAGTTGGAGGTCTATTGGCAGTTGCTTCCTTGCTTATCATTTTATGAATGGTAAGTGGTAGGTTACTCTTGCCTCAGCTCCGGGAGGGATCACCCCTCCCTTTTGATGAATCACCTTTTCCATGAGATCTAACCATTGTCTGCATTACAAATTACATTTGTCAGTTGAATTCAAAGCAAAAGAAACAGTTGAGTCACAGTTGTAGACAAACAGTCAGTAATGAGGCAATGCGGACCGCACAAAATTGAGTGCAGCCGCAGACTGCCCAGTGCGGACCTCATACTTGTGGAGTGCGGCCGCATAACATCGAGTACGGACCACACAAATCTCCCACTTTGAAATTACAGGTTCTCTGAAGTTTTGAGTGTAGACAACACACATTTTTGTGCGGCCGCATACTTCTTATGCAGACCGCCAAATTTTGAGTGCGGTCCTCAATCTCAATCATATATAACACCCCTTATGCCAGTTATGCGGACCGCACAATAATTTGTGCCGCCGCACAATTTAAATTTCATCGGTAGTGAGTTAGGGTTCATGCCGATTTTTTTAAAGTTTAAGCATGTTGTGCATAAATTGACATAACTATTGATCTACCCAGTCCCTAATTAGCATGTATGTCACTACCCACATGGTTTTGAAGCACAAATTAAGCACATTTGACATTTTTAGGCCTAAAATTGTCTAAACTGCCCAAAGAAATGAATTTTTTTTTTGAGAAAAATGAACAAAAATCTACATGAATTGAACATATCAGTAGTGTGTGATGCAAGTAGGAATCTAGCTTGATGAAGTGAGTGTGATTGTGGAACAATTATTTGGATTGCACAGTGTTTATTAGGGTTTGAGAGTTCAGAGAGCGTAAAGTGTGAAAAGTAGTGGAAACCCCTATTTTGTACCCTAGCAAAGGCAGTGCATTTCTTACTTGAGTGTGGCCGCATATTATTGAGTGCGGTCCACACTCCTTAGCTAGAGTGAACAAAGCTGTGCGGTCCACATAAAATTGAATGCGGCTGCATAACCCTGTGCGATCCGCATAAAATTGAATGCGGGTGCATAATGGCTCTTCTTATGCAAAATCAACTTCAGAGAGTTGACGTTTTCAGGTTCTCAGTTATGCAACCGCGGACCCTTCTATGCCGTCTGCATAAAATTCCATACTTGGCTAATTTTTCCTGCAATACACACCCATGCCTGCAATTCACTTCAAAACCAGTTAGCTCAAAACAAAGCATATCTAATCTAAAGAATAAAATCAAGAAAAATAAAAAAAAATACATGGGTTGCCTCCCAAGAAGTGCCTGATTTAACGTCGCGGCACGACACATGTTACCATCAATTACTTGAAATGAAGCAATGCCACAATGTGGCCATCATCAACCTTGCCAAGATAGTGTTGCACACGGTGCCCATTGACTCTAAACAGCTCACTTCTTATTTTTCAGATCTAGAGCACCAAAGGATGTCACATGCACAACTTCAAATGGGCCACTCCACTAAGATTTCAACTTTCCCGGAAACATCTGCAACCGAGAATTGAACAATAGAACACGATCGCTTTCTTTGAATTCTTTGTTCCGAACATACTTGTCATGAAGGTACTTCATCTTGTCCTTATACAAGGACGAACTTGAATATGCATGGAGCCAGAACTCATCATGCTCATTCAATTGCTCCACCCTTAAATTGGTAGCTACAGCCCACTCAAGATTAAGCTTCTTCAATGCCCACATAGCCTTATGCTCAAGTTCTACCGGGAGGTGACAAGCTTCCCCGAACATGAACCGATATGGAGACATAACAATTGGTATTTTGTAAGCTAATCTATAAGCCCAAAGATCATCGTCAATTTTCTTCGACCAATCCGTCTAGTTGGCATTCACAGTCTTTGACAAAATACTCTTGATCTCCCGGCTGGAGACTTCAACCTGTCCACTTGCTTGAGGATGATAGGGGGTCGACACTTTTTGAGTGACACCATACTTGGAGAGTAAAGTATCAACAGATTTTTTGCAAAAGTGAGATCCCCCATCACTAATAATAGCCCTTGGAGTTCCAAACCTTGTGAATATGTTCTTCTTCAAGAAAGATACCACACACCGGGCTTCATTGTTGGGCAAAGCCATGGCTTCAACCCATTTGGACACGTAATCCACAGCTACCAATGTATAGGTGTTCCCACATGAACTCATGAAAGAACATATAAAATCAATGCCCCACACATAAAAAATATCAATCTCTAAGATGGTGGTGAGGGGCATCTCATTTTTCTTGGAAATCCTACTGACCTTTTGATATTCATTACAACACTTAACGAGATCGCTAATGTCCCTGTAAAGAGTAGGCCAATAGAATGCGCAACTTAACACCTTTTTAGTCATTCTCGCTCCACCATGGTGACCACCATATGGAGAAGAGTGGCAAGCCTCAAGAATTCCCAATTGTTCTTCTTCTGGTACACCTCTTCGGATAACACCATCAGTACAAATTCTGAAATGATAGGGCTCATCCCAATAGTAGTCCAGAAAGTCCCGTTTGTGCTTTTTCCTTTGGTTTGAAGAGAACTCATTCGGTATAATGCCACTCACAAGATAATTAGCCACATCGTCAAACCATGGCATCCCGGTCATAGAAATGGATAGGAGTTGTTCGTCAGGAAATGAATCATTGATCTCAAGGCCATCATGTGGCCTCCCCTCCTCCTCCAATTGGGACAAGTGGTCCGCCACTTGGTTTTCACTCCCCTTGCAGTCTTGGATCTCAATATGAAATTATTGTAAAAGAAGTACCCACCATATCAATCTTGCCTTAGAGTCTTTCTTGCTCATGAAATATCGAAGCGCCACATGGTCGGTGTGAACAATCACCTTTGTACCCATTAAGTACGGGCGAAACTTATCCATATCAAAGACAATGGCCATGAGTTCTTTCTCGGTCACCGTATAGTTGACTTGGTCCTCGTTCATGGTCTTACTATCATAGTAGACTAGATGGAAGATCTTGTTGATTCGGTGCCCCAATATCGCTCCAACTGCCACATCGCTCGCATCACACATGAGCTCAAAAGGTAAGCTCCAATTTGGTGCGGTGATAATAGGAGTGGTAGTCAACTTATACTTGAGTAGTTCAAATGCCTTCATACAATCTTCACTGAAATGGAACTTGGCATCTTTCTCCAAGAGTTTATACAAGGGGTTTACCACCTTAGAAAAGTCCTTAATGAATCGGTAGTGGAACCCCGCATGACCTAGAAAGCACGGAAGTAGGGGGAGGGAGTTTTGGAATCACTTCAATTTTTGCTTTATCAACCTCAATACTATTCTTGGAAATCTTGTGACCGAGGACAATGCCTTCCTCGACAATGAAGTGACACTTCTCCCAATTCAAAACCAAGTTAGTTACCTCACATCGTGCCTATACCTTGTCCAAGTTATCCAATAACTCTTCAAAAGAATTCCCCACCACAGAAAAATAGTCCATGAAAACCTCAAGAAAGTCCTCCACCATATCGGTGAAGATGGCCATCATACACCGTTGAAAAGTCGTCGGTGCATTGCATAACCCAAATGGCATCCGCGAAAATGTGAAAGTGCCACATGGAAAAGTGAAAGTGGTCTGCTCTTGGTCTTCAGGAGCAATAATAATCTGGTTATATCCAGAGTATCCGTCAAGGAAGCAATAAAAAGCACGTCCGGCTAACCTATCCAACATTTGATCAAGAAATGGAAGCGAAAAATGGTCATTACGAGTAACTTTGTTGAGCTTCCTATAATCCATGCTTACTCTCCACCCGGTGACAGTTCTTGTGGGTATCAATTCATTTTTATCATTTGTTATCATAGTCATGCCCCCTTTTGTTGGGACACATTGCACCGGCGAGGTCCACGAAGTATCAGATCTCTTTCTTCACTACCTCTTGCATAGCCTCATTCAATCTTCTTTGATGTTCCACGGAGGGTTTTTCATCCTCCTCCAGAATAATCTTGTGCATGCAAAAGGCAGGGCTTATACCCCGAATATCCTCCAATGTCCAACCTATTGCTTTCTTCCTTCTTTTGAGCACCGCCAAGGTAGAATCTACCTGCACGTTAGTTAAGCACGGGGAAAGAATAACAGGTAAAGTGGAACAAGGACCAAGAAAGTCATACCTGAGGTGTGAAGGCAAAGGCTTTAACTCCAGGGTGGGGGGGGCTCCTCGATTGATGGCTTTGGTGGAGGAGTCTTCCGGTTCTCAATATCCAAGGAAAGTTTCTGGGGCGCATAAGTATATGACGCCATTCCTTGCAAAGCATTGACACATTCTACAAAGTCTTCCTTCTCATCCTCATCATGATTTAGCAACATAGATTCCAAGGTATCCTCAACATTTACCACATCACTTTGTCATCAACAATTGCTTCAGTCACTAGATCCACGAACAAAAAAATTTCGGTGCTATTTGGTTGCCTCATTGATTTGTGTACATGGAACTTCACTTTTTCATCACCCACCCGGAAGGTGAGTTCACCAGCTTCCATGTCAACTAGGGCCTTCCTTGTAACAAGTAGTGTTCTCCCCAATATAATTGGCACCTCGTAGTCAACCTCATAGTCAAGGATCACAAAATATGCGGGAAGGATGAACAAAGAATAGGGAATCAAGTTAATTCTTGCCCCCAGATCACATAAAGCTTTGGCAAAATCGGCACTCCCAATAGTGCATGGGATTGTGAAGGCACCAGGATCTTCTAACTTTGGATCCATGGAGTGCACAATAACACTCACTTGATGAGTCATTTTGATCATTTCACAGTTCATTGATCTCTTGTTTGTTACCAAATCATTCATGAAATTTCCATATCCCGACATTTGTTCTAAGGCTTCTACCAACAATACATTTATGGACAAACTCTTCATCATATCAATAAATTTCTTGAATTGGTTCTCATTGTTTTGCTTTGCGAGTATTTGAGGATATGGAGGAGGAGGCCTTGCTATTTCGCATTACCGAATCCGGTATGTCTATCACGTGCTCCATAGACGGGCTCACATCTTCTTTTGTCTCCTCCATAATTTCATCAATGTCAATCCTCACCCCTTCATTGACTTGAACATCATTGCTTGGCAGGTCATCTTCTTAAACCAACACATCATCATCCACATTTCTTCTTTGGTTTGAGGTACTTGCAACTCTATCTCTCCCGCTTCTTATTGTTACGGCCATTACATGCCCTGTATTGTTCCCACCCTTCAGTTTCACCACCGTATCACTAGGTAGTGCCCCCTTAGGGAGAGTATTTAAAGCTTGAGAAATTTGGCCAAGTTGAACCTCCAAATTGCGGATAGAGGTGTTGTGGGAGGCCAATTGAGCATCTGAGTCAGCATTTTTCTCCATCATTTGCTTACACATATTCTCAATCCGTCCCATTTTACTATTGGAAGAACTAGGACCTTGTGACAGATATGGAGGCGGGTTGTTTGGTTGTTGATACTTCGGGGGCCTCTGAAAGCCCGACCCCCAATTCCCTTGATTGTTCTTGTTCCAACCCCCTTGATTGTTCTTTTTGCCTCCCTAATTTCTTTGATTATTACCTCCCCAATTTCCTTGGTTCCCTTGATTACTCCAATTTCCTTGATTACCCCAATTGTCTTGATTGTTGTTGTTGTTGCCACCACTTCAATTTCCTTGGTGGCCTTGGTTGTTCCAATTCCCTTGGTTTCCTTGTGATCTCCACTGTTGTTGACTTGGAGCATTGTTTCTTTGGACTTGATAATTGTTGACATATTGAACCTCTTCATCTTGCTCATTATACGAATCACGTTGATCATAACCACTATTATCTTGCTTAGATTGTTCCAGATGGTTTTGTACTTGATGACCTCTTTGTCGTCTCTTGTTCACCATCATGTTCACCTCTCCTATAGCATGCACTTGTTTCGGCCCTTGAACCTATTGAAGCTGAGCCTTGGCCAATTGGTTCATTGTGGTTGTCAACTCCACAATAGCTTGCCCGTGATCATGTAGCTCCTTGTGTAGGTGAAAAAGATTTGGGTCACCTTGAGGAACATTGGCCCTGCTTTTCCATGCCAAAGAGGTATCCTCCATCTCTTCCAAAATTTCACGACCAATAAAATAAGGTGTGTTCATGAAGTTACCCCCGACGAGTTGATTTACGACACACTGATTTGTTGTGTTGATCCCCCTGTAGAAGGTCTGTTGGATCATGGCCTTGTTCATATCATTGTTCGGGCATTCTTTGACCATGGTACGATATCGTTCCCAAATCTCATGTAATGGCTCATTGGTCTCTTGCTTGAACGCTAGAATTTCATCCCTTAGTGTAGCTATGTGCCCCAGAGAAAAGAATTTGGCAATGAACTTTTTGGCCAACTCATCCCAAGTGTGGATGGAATGATTTGGTAATCTCTATGACCAGTACAAAGCCTTTCCCTGTAGAGAAAAGGGAAATAGCCTCAAACGCAGTGCATCCTCGGAAACATTTATTTGCTTGCTCCCCCAACAAGTATCGACAAACCCCTTGAGATGCTTATAAGCATTTTGGCTTGGAGCTTCGGTGAAGAAACCCCGTTGCTCAAGTAGTGTAAGGATCACATTGGTTATTTGGAAGTTGCCCGCCCTAATACAGGTCGGGATGATTGCACTTGCATAGCCCTCGTTCAGAAACACCAGTGCGCTGCTCTTGGTAGAGGTGGGGGAGTGTTTGGGATATTATGATGAGGCGGTCGGTCTTGCCTGTTTTCTTGAGGTTCGAGATGAATCTCATCTCCTTGATCATCATCTACCTCCTCCCCCACTAGCACATTTCCAATGGGCTCGTTGTTGAGAGCTATTTCGTACCGGTGAGCAATTCAAAACAAAATTAGTGACTCGGAAGGAAAGAAAGACGAAACACACAAAAACCTAGATATATAGCTAAATTCGTTTAACTTCCCAGCAACGGCGCCAAAAATTAATCTCGGCCAAACCCCTACCACAATTAAGTAGCGAGTCGGTCGATGCAATAATAAACCCAACGAAGGTCGGGATCGAATCCATAGGGAGTTAGAAATGAGATTAGGTGTATATCTAGTTTGATTGCATGTTTTGACTCAAATTACACTTCCACAATATTGATTGGTATTCTACTTGCACTTTGTTCTATTGTATGCAAGTATAAAACTAATGACAATATTTTTTGTTTTGAGTTATTTTTCAAATGATAAAAGGATCTTGGGTCGTGACTTCTACCTAGGTGGTTACCTAATGGGTTGTAAACTCTAAGGCAAGTTTGATTGGTCAGGGTTGTAATATAGTAATCACACCCGGGCACTCACTCCATACCGCTTGGTAGTTTGAGTAATTTTGCCAATTTGGCTTTCTCAAATCCAAATGGGTATTGCACAATACAAATGATAATAGCTCAAGTCGGATCTTACTATCTCCAGATTCAACCATTTAATTGGGGCTATCAATTTCTTGAGTTCTTCCTAATTTCTTGTTAGTCAAGTTTTCCTAGACTTAGTCTCTCTTTCTCAAGTAGAGGCTAAGTCAATTAGGCATAAATCAGTGTTTGCAACCACTAATCCTTGAGTTCAAGAAAGAACTAGGCTAAATATCACTAACCCAATCACGAACAAGCCGTAATTCAAACACCCATCAGATACCCACATTAAGGTTAGGTCGCAACCCTAGCTAGAAATTTAGTTACTCATGAAAATTGTAGAAATTAAAGAAGAAATAAATATAGAATCCATAAAATTAATTATGGGATGAAAATCTAGTGTTTGGAGACAAATCTAGTACAAAATTACTTAAAGCAGTAACGAAAAATGGCCAGGTGCTCTTACAAAAACCAAACTTAACCTAAAAATGACAAAAAGTCCTATTTATACTAAGCAAAAAATATCTGACAAAAATGCCCCTGCGGAGGTTGTGCGGCCGCATAATTCTGAGTGCGGCTGCACACATGGCTTGAGCTGGGATCTGGACTTTAGTCTGCAGATCACACAAAAGTGAGTGCAGCCGCACAAAAATCGTGCAGACCGCATATCTTCAACTGGTATTCTCTGAATCACTTTTTATGCGGTCCGCATAATAGTGATTGTGGCCGCACATTGGCTTCTGCGGTCGCATAAAATTCCTGCGGTCCGTATAATAGTGATTGTGGCCGTACACTGGCTTCTGCGACCGCATAAAATTCCTGCGGTCCGCACAACTTCAACTCGTAGTTCTCTGAATCTGCTCCTCCACGGTCACACATAATAGTGAATGCGGCCGCACACTGACTTCTACGGTCGCACAATAGTTGTGCGGTCCGCACAACTTTAGTCTTCAAAATTTCCAAGTCTCTGAACCTCTATTCTGCGGACGCACTAGAATTATGTGTTCGCACACTCTGAAGCTAAATTTGATACGGTTCCTTCATTGTTTGCGGTCACACACAAAATTGTGCAGTTCACACTCTAAGCACTTTTGCCTTGTTTTTGTCCTTGTCCAATTTTGACTCCTTTTTGAGTTGATTTTCACTTTTTGGCTCGTTTACAATTGTTCCTGCAATAAATCTCATTTCATTAGTTCTCGGGGATACCTTCAAGCATTTTCGAGCTAACACTCAACTAAAAGTGGGCAAATAAGCGGTTAAAATCCCTATTTATCAGGCTCGCACCTCGAAACCTGACAAAACTTATAAAATTTGATAACCCATTCAATTACGAGTCCAACCATACTAGTTTCACTAAAATCTGACTCCGAATCGATGTTCAAAACTCAAAAATTCACATTATGAAACTTTAGGCGAAACCCCCCAATTTCCTCTTTAAAATTCATCAACCAAAAGCTAAAATCAAAGATAGATTCACAAAATATAATCAAAACCGATTAGAGAACACTTACCCCAATTCATATGGTGAAAATCGCCTCCTAAAGTTTCCTAAATCCGAGCTCCCCAACTCAAAATATGATCAAATGAACAACCCTCGATATTAAGTATTCTTGCCCAGCTATTCTTCCTCGTTTCGTGTGCCAAACGATCCCAAAACTCTCTTTTGATGCATCCAATAGATTACTTGTGACATTTCAGTTAAGTTAGGCTTTTAAATTACTCCATTTAACCTTATAATGAAGGAGATATGTTGGTTTCAATATTTGAAAATAGTGCAGATTTTTAAATACGAAGTTAGTGGCGACTTCATAATTAATCTGAAATATATAACAACCCAATTCTTAGTAAAATGACCATAAACTCCCCATACAATGTCCAAATTCGACGATTCTTTTTTCTATGGCTCTGTAATTACGATACGGATCTAGTTCTTTAGACAAAACAGAAATTAGAACTCATTTTCTTAGTGTGGTACCATTTACCCTTGAAGAAACCCCGTTGAAACATAAGAAAAACAAGCGCAACACAACCCAAACCTATTCGAAACTCATCCGAGCCCCCAGTACCCCCTGTGAACATACCAACAAGTCCCATAACATAATACAGACCTATTCGAGGACTCAAATCACGCATAAAAATATCGAAACGATGAATCACACCTCAAATCAAACTTAATGAACCTTCGAACTTTAAAAAACTCGCGCCGAAATATATCAAATCAACTCGCAATGAACTTAAATTTTGCAAACAAGTCCCAAATGACATACCGAAGCTATTTCAATCCCCAAAACCACAATTCAAACCCGATATAATCAAAGTCATCTCTCGGTCAAACTTGTGAACTTTCCAAACCTTCAAATTTCTAACTTTCGCCAATTCGTGTCGAATCCTTCTAGAAATATCCAAATGCAAATCCGGGCATACACCGAGTCTAAAATCACCATCTGGACCTAACGAAACCATCAAAAACTCTAATCCGAGGTCAAATGCTAAAAAGTCAAACTGGTCAACTTTTCCAACTTAAAGCTTTTGTTCATGAAATTCATGCTTCCAAATTGATTTCGAATAACCTGAAAAGAAAAACTGACGATTCACATAAGTCATAATACATCATGGAGAGATACTCATTCCGCGAAGTGCAAATGCTCAAAACGACCGGTCAGGTGGTTACAAGTGACGAGCTAGAACATAGGTCTAGTCCAACACCAATAACCAACAACAGTTCATAACAATGCAAGGAAAGTAATAACAGAATAACTCAGAATTTAAAATACTCAGCTTATTCATAATTCCTGAAAATAGTTATACTTTTCAAATATATCAGTGAAAACCCAAATCCTTTACCGAAATCACCGAAAAATATGAGATAGTTTGAAAATTGTAATTTTTCCAAATATCCCGTCACGACCCAAACATCCCTCCAAAACACGTCGTGACGGCACCCAATCTCTACAACTAGGTAAGCTTAAAAAATTCACAGAAAATACTAATAACGGAAAAACAAAGTTTAACTTCTAACTACAATAGATACTAAATAATCAAAACGATGCCGCTCATCATGTACAATAACCAAACTCAAACTTACATAGCTTTTTCCCAGAACCCGAAATGCCATGAGTCACAAGATACATAAAATAAATAACATCTCTATACACCGGAGTCTAGTAAAAACAAATACAAAAAGTGTTTGACACGGGAAAGAATAGATGGGAAATCCAAGGTCTGCGGACATGACATATATACCTTGAAGTCTCCAACAGCTGCCTCGAACTCACGGATACTGCGGCTAATATCGAGCACCTGAATCTGCACACAAAACATGTGCAGAAGAGTAGCATGAGTACACCACATTTGGTACCCAGTAAGTGTCGAGCCTAACCTAGGCGGAGTAGTGACGAGGTCAGGTCAGGCTCACTGGTATATAATAATAAAGACAGGACAATAAGACAATACACTAATAGACTAAAATTCAAAAAAGGAAAATACAATGAAATAACATAACAGTACACAGAATTAAGAAACAAGGGATATCCCGAGATATCTTCTCGTAGTCCCAAAAGTAAATATGCAGGGAGAACTCCCGAGGGAGAATTCCATGATTATTTTCGTTGGTTATTATTTTTATCTGTGTTTGGATTGTAGAAATTGGGATTTTGAGCCCCAAAGTTGAAAATGGTAAATCCTTGATTCGAGGGTCGATTCATGGACGAAATTGAATAAGTTTTTAGATATAGACCATATGAGTTATGGGTAATATTTATATTTAATAATTTTCAGAATCAGGGCACGTAGGCCTGAGGGTTGCCTTTGTTGACTTTTAGAGCGAAGTTGGAAATTATTATGAATTGATTAATTATGAGTATTAGAGTGTATTTTTATTGGTTTGCTCATTGTTTGACAAGTTTTGGATCGATGGGCTTTGGTTTGAGGTGTTAGAGAGGCGCGGTAGCTGGTTATGGAACTTCAGAGTGAGTAAGTCTCGTGTCTAACCTTGTGAGGGGAAACTATCCCCTAGGTGATGTAATTGTCATGTGCTACTAGTTGTGGGTGCTACGTGCGCACGAGGTGATGAGAGTCCATACGTAGCTAAAGCATGTTTATGTACGGGTAGACTTAGAACTTTATCATGTAATATTTGAATTGTTTGGACTCATTTTTCTAGCTTAATTAATTGAAATTGTAACTGAAATTGATTTAGAAACATATAAATATATTAGGCCGAGCTTTATCACCTTGAATTGTTGCCAAGATATTTGATAAATGTAAAGGCGTATATTTATTATTATGCACATGTATCTGTGTTGTAAGCATGTGACTCGTAATTCGATAAGTTTCTTCCTTTCTTGTGGAGCGGGCCGAATGCCTCGGCAGTATAATAGATGCATTTATGGTTCGTGTCGCTCGACCCTCGACAGTGTACACATTATTCTAGATCGGGCCAAATGACATCGACATAATCATGCTTTATATCGCTGGCAGTCCAAATGTTCATGAGATTATCCTTCCATTGATGCTTGCTTTTTGTATGTATTCCTTATCCATTTGATACTGACACTTGATATATCTGAGCTGTTGAGGTAGAATACAAGACTGAGATTACATACATATTTACCCCATTATTGATGTGTGCTTCATATCTTTTATGAAAGTGTCAATGTCGACCTCTCGTCACTACTTCTCCGAGGTTAGGCTAATACTTATTGGGTACGCGTTGATTTACATACTGATGCTATATTTCTGCACTAAATGTGCAGGATCTGACAGGTTCAATTGGTGGTTGTCTTGGTGCGCAGGCGCAGTTGTTGAGGATACTTTATGGTGAGCTGCATTCTAGGCAACGTATCGTAGTCCACATAGTCTCTGTATCATTTACTCTTTCCTGTCTTATTTACATTCCAGACATATATTGAATTGTTATTGTACTCCTTATTAAATGCCCATGCACTTGTGACCGGGTTTCAGGATGTTCTAGAAGTTGTTTGTGATTTTGCTTAGCATTTACACACTTTTATTATCTTAACTGTTAAAATTATAAGTTCCCATGATTTTATTGTGTTGATTTCTTTATATAATAAAATTTCACTATTTCAAAAATAATAAAGTTTATAATTAAGTGGATAGTTCACCGTTGGATTGTCTAACGGCGACATTGGGCGCCATCACGACCTATAGTAAGTTTTGGGTTGTGAAAACTTGGTATCAGATCTCTAGGTTCACTTGGTCTCACGAGTCATGCACAAGTCTAGTAGAGTCTTGCGGATCGATACAAAGACGTCTGTACTTATCTTCGAGAGGCTACAGTGCTGTTAGGATCACTTCCCTTCTTGATTCATCTTCGTGCGATTTGGTTCCATTGAAGCTTATGCCTTCATTTCCTTCTTACTCAATATTATGCGATGTGGAGCACTTGTCATCAATTGGGCATCGAGGAGTTATAGGGGTAATACAGATGTGGTGCAGGATGTTTTTCCCTACGTGTTGGGGCAGGCTATTATCGTCGCCTTGCGGAAGGGTGTTCTGTCATTTCAACTCCGTATATATATTTCCTATGGTTTCTAGGATATGCACAAATTATTATGATGTTCATGCGTTGTTATCCCAAAGTGTTGGTATAATGGTAGGGTGCTTGTTTATGTATCGATGCAGTGAATGACTCGAAAGGAGGATTCTTAGCGCATGGTTTAGAGGTTTGCATTTAATCCGGCGGAGGAAAGTCAATCGGACTATGGATGTTCAAACTTTGGTTGATGGAGTAACAAGACTTGATATTGTTGAGCGGGGTGAAATTCTCGTTTGTGACGTGGTGTCATCGTCCTTGTTTGAACGCATTAAAGCTCACCGGTGTTGTTATCTTCTTTGATTTACCGTCGGGGCAGGGTGTTATGAAATGGTGTCTGAGAAGCGGTTGTCAGAGATGGCAGTGTGTAGCGGTTTCAGAATATAATCGATGTTCCTAATGTTGATGGTTCGAGAAAGATGATTTTCAAGGAGTCTTAGAGTTGGTAGCAATTTATTAGTTCAGGTGCTACAGAGATAGATTTTGATCCGAGGCAGCATTTGGGTAGCGAAGGATGAGGAATGACATGGTGGGAGGTGTCTCACGGTGGTTTAAATGCTAGCAGGTCAAGTATAAAAAGCAGAGGTCGAGAAATTTCTTAAAGGAGATGGTTTAAGCGAAGTGGGAGTGGTAGAGTAGCATATGGATTCTGTGGTAGGATAGCCACATGCCTTGAGAAACGTTTAGAACGATTCGGAAATCATGGTGGACAATGACCAAGTCCATAAATGCCATTTGGGACGGTGGCTACTGCACCGAGGAAGGATTAATATGACACAAAGGATCTTGCTTGAATGAATATGGGTGTAAAAGCTTGATTATCATTATTGGATGCGACTTGACTTCGAATTTGGAATGTATTGTCGGACTTTCAGTTGATGTCAATAGGGAATGAACAGACTTTTACAGCTGGTGGACAAGAATGGGCTTAGAAGGGGTTTGCTGATTTCGTGGTAGTTGTAACCAGGGCAATGTCGTTGGACGATGTCGAAATGGAATCCCACAAGGGGGTTATCTTCTGTGAGCGGGTTAGCGGTTGCGTGATTTTGATGAAGTTTTTATGAAGATTTCTACTTACTACTAGATAGAAGGTCGAATATGGGATTGTGGCTGATAATTCAGAATGTTCACGAGAAGTTTAACAAAAGATAGAAATTTGGCAGGTTGACGATGCGAGATCATGGTAATTGAGAAGGAGGAACCTTTGTGGGTTCTACATTATGTGATGGTAGACTAAAGCTAAGTGGGGGAGCCCACTATTTATGATTGGATCACGTGGTTTCTGCTTGTGCGATTTCTGGTTATCTGTGCATTGGTGGATCATTTATGACTAAGAAAAAAAATCATGGGTAATTCGAGCAAAGAACTTGATGAATGTGTGCTATATTTTGCCTTATCGATTCATGTGCAGGTTTTGGGAAGACTCAGAGTTTATGCTTCTTGTGGATGGGATTAACCCGATTGCTTCTTTGGGAATGTCATGTGATAACAGAGCAATGTAGTTTGATTATATATGGGGACCAAGTCAGAGAGAGCGACTCTCAACAAAGTTTCTAGTGGGTTCAAGAATTAAATTGCAGTGCATAAGGATTTTGGGTCCTTTGTGTTGTTAAGGATCGAGTTTTTGTAGTGGTTTATGAAAGGAACTTAGAGTGTTCTATGTTATCATCGGGTTTGCAATGCAGTATTAGAGAAATGGGAGGAACCAACTTCATATTTGTAAGGATCTTTCAGGATAGGTGTTAGTTGGAGGTGCTATTATGCGCATAAGGAGGGTATGCGATGGTTCATGGGTATTGAGACGATGTGGTCTCGTGAATTGGGTCACTCGAGATGAGTGTTGTTGGGTTATGTTATGGTTTGGATGGAGCTATTATTATTTCTAAGCCATTTCAAGAGTAATTGGAAGAAGTTAGATCGGTTAGTAATGGTTGAATCAATATGATTGTGGCAATGATCAATTCCTTCGGCGTGTGAAGTTATACATGTGGTTTGTGGTTGTACGTATGGGCTTGACAATCACCATAATTTGATGGATTTGTGAGGTATTTGATTCAAATGGCCTTGTTGTGAAAATGGATTCCGGAAGATTTATGAAAATTTAGACCACGACTTGAGGTTTGTATTTTCAACAGTTATGGGAATTCAGTTGCGTGTTGCAATGGTTCTTCTGAAATGAGTTAAGTGAAAGAGTTTTAGCCAATGAAGTGTTTATTCTACTAGTAGTTTAGGGGTTATGAATAATTCATGTACTCTCGCGTAGCAGCATGATAGGTGCGGTGAGCGGCATGAGAACTGGAAGTTGAGGATCAAGGTTGCGGCTCGGTGTTGATAAGAAGGTCACGAGCTCGGATGAGTAGGGAAGAATTTAGATGTTCAGAATAACCTGGCATTTTTTGTAGTGTCACCTGATAACGGTGTCCTGTGTGAATTTGTGTATTGCAGGTGTTGATAAATAGCATGGTCGATGGCCATTAACGTTCAGGTTTTACTACTTGGTGCGGAAGGTTGTGGGAGTATATCCCACGAGAAGATCGTATAAGTGGGACGTGTCAGTCATTCGATTGTTGGAAACTTAAATCAGGTATGGAGATTTTGATACAGTCGCAAATGGGAGAGATTATGACTAAGAGGCACTCTATTTCTTTGGTTGCAGACAGTGAGGGTTTTGTTGGTTGATTTCCCAATGCACACGCAAGTGTACGTAGTCGACAAGTAATATAGGATTTTAAGTCCAGATATCGTACCCACAGGGACTTGTGATTAACTATCAACTAAATTAAACTCAAACAAATATTTAACTAAAATTAATCTAAAATAGTAAATTAAGAGATTAAAGAGACAACTAACTTAAAGACGAATTCAATGTAATTTGATATTCTAGAGTTATGGGTTGGCAAACAATCACGTTGAGTTTTTGACCTAAATCTTCGAATCAGGTTTATTGATTGACGAGGTTAATATTGCTCGTAGCCTTCTCCCGAAGTACAACTCGCCTATTCAAGCTAACCTAATGCCTATATTCCTATGGAATCAGGATTAACAAGAACGCATTAATAATTCCCGTATAATAACCAAGCAAGGCGATTAGGTATATTCCTATCCTAACCGCAAATCCGCTCCCCTGAAGGGTTAAGATCTTGCTCTACCCAATCTTATATGCAATCTAGAATTCCCTCTCCCGAGTTCAACCCTAGATTCGTAGATAGTATTCAATTGTGATCAAGCAATTGAATAATTAAGCACAAGATTGAATAAACAAACCAATTAAGATAAACAATAAGAATAATTCAAGCTTCAACTACAACGTTCATGTAACACCCAATACTCTAGAACTAATAAACTATAAAACTAAAAGAAGAGAAGAGAAGAAAAACTAAGTAGAATCCTCTTTCAAGCGTGGTGTGTTCCTCCACATCAATCCTCCATCGAAAATCCCCTCAATGTTATGTTTTTGGGTCTATTTATATGTTTAGGATGAACCCTAAACATGTAAAAGACTTCTATTCCAACTTGGAAACACTTAAAAACCTTTAAAACTCGGACTTTATCGCAACAGGCACCCTGGCGTTAGGGGTCTAACGCCTGGCTAACGCCAGGCACCCCCTGGCGTTTGGGCTCTAAGGCCTGGCTAACACCAGGCAACCCCTGGCGTTTGGGGTCTAACGCCTGGCCAACGCCAGGCTTGTCCCGGATTGCTCCTTTTCGACTCTTGCACGTATTTTCCGACGTTTATGCTCTCATTTAGCTCGGCTTCCAACTCCAACTCACCTACACATTAAATAAACTTCATTAGGCACATACGACGTGTATTTTTATCATTAAAGCACATAAAATGCAAGGTATATAATGCTTAAAATCATGAATTCTTGCCACGCATCAGGTTTGTTCCGAATTTGACGGTTATTCTTATGTGTCATGAATAGGGTCATTGAGGATTCTTGGAAGGTTATTTCCCAGTATGGGATGATCAAAATCGGTTTGAGGTCCTCTAGTAGATATAATGTGAATGTATGCTCTACACCAGGTCTGACGTTTTCATTCAGCATAATATTGTTTATGAAGGAGTCTTCGAGTGTTGAATGTTATTCATGTCGTCAGTTATCCTATGTAATACTATATTATGCCATGTGGCTTGTGAGACAACTTTATTATTCGCACGGCGTTGTGGTCCTGTGTAGCTTGTCATTATTGCACCTTAGTCAAGCTCGAGTTTTGTGGAACATGGCGCTATTCTTCTCCCCAGAGTCATATTTATGCACTTGGCGTGCTTATGGATGATCTTCGGGTATTCGTAGGTTTAAGCATTATGGCTTGATGGGTATTTCCTTTTTTATTATTATGTGTGGATCGGGTGGCATGCTGCCACAGGTATGTCGTTTGGATCGGGTTGCATGCCACAATGGTATCATGTGTGGATTGGGTTGCACTTCGCAACAATAACATGTTGGGTACGATTCTTTATACTTACTTCTGTGTATTTTGTTTCTTATTCTCTAAGAAAGGTTCATAGCCTCTTTTCGACTGTTTTATTCGTTATGTGGGATGGGTAGTTCTTTTCCATAGTTCGTTCTTCCTTATGTGTCACATTCAAGTTGTAGTTAGTTGGCACTTTGATGGTGCTGTATGAGATTTTAGACGGTGTTTGAGGCAGCTTATTGCACGAGCAACTTGTACTGGGTGAGACGAGGTCATTGGACCTGAAATCAGTGCGATCAGAGTTATGTAGGTATATGAAATAGAAAATATCGTTATTCAGTTCAGAATGAGGTAATGGTTCTTGTCTGAAGGGGAAACTCCATGATTTATTGATTCAGTAGTTGGTTATGAGGTTCTACACATCTCTTTTTTCGTGGCAATATTACGAGAATTGGAACAGGGCTTAAATGTGTTATGGGGTGTATTGCAAGCATCATATTCATGAAATCACAACTATTATGGTCGGAGGATGTTGTTATGGGCAACCGACTTATGTGGTGCATTGTATGATTTCAGCATAGGTGCATGATCATGTCTTGGTATAGTGTATAGTGATTGATGCGGTGTTCGTATGTCAAAATCGGGTCTCGTGGAGTATTCCGGGGAATTTGGTTCTAAGACTTGTTAGCTAAGGTTATAAGGAGGATCTTCAGTGTAGCTCGAGCTAATATGCTCACCTGGGTTGCGGTGGCAGGGTTAGGTGCACGAGGTGTTAAAAAGTGATTTTAGACAACTCCGGAACAGTTCTTGGCACGTTCGAGGACAAACGTATGTTTAAATGGAGGAAAATGTAACGACCTGACCAGTCATTTTGAGCTCTAGCGCGTTGTTCGACGGTTTGAGGCCTCGGTAGCTTAACTTATTATGACTTGTACATGCGGTCGAAATTAAATTTTGAGAAGTTCGGAGTTGATATAGAAAGAAAATTCTAAATTCAGAAGCTTTAAGTTGGAAGAGTTGACTAAGGTTTGGCTTTTGAGTAAATAATCTTGGAATCAGGATTTGAAATTTCCAATAGGTTTGTATGATGATTCCGTAATTGGGCGTATGTTTGTATTGATTATCGGGTCGCCCGGGAGCACTTCGACGCTTATTGTGGAAAGTTGTCATTTTAAATATTTTAGAATTTCCAAAATCTGGTTTGAGGTGGACTTTGGTATTATCGATGTCTGTTTGAGGTTCCGATCCTTGGAATAGGTTTGTACCGTGATTTGTGACTTGTGCGTAAAGTTTGGCATCATTCCGGAAAGGTTAAGTATGAATTAGACGCATTTGTCGAAGTTTGAATGTTTTGAAGTTTAAAAAAAAGCTTTCGATCATTGATTTCAAGTTTTGATATTGTTTGGTGTGGTTTGATGCCTCTAGAAGGTTCTTTTTATGTTTTAGGACTGGTTTGTGTAATTGGACGGGGTCCCGGGGGCGTCGGGTGTGTTTTGGATGTGTTTGGGTTGTGTCGCGCTCTTATTTGATGTTTCATCGTCGTTTTCTTGGGTATCAAAGATACTATATTGTAAAAAGACCTTTGATTTTTGATTTTATATAACCATTATATATTTATCATAATTACGGATCCATAGCAACAAGAATTTCCGAATTCCGATGTCGTATGAGAGAGTTATGCCCATTTCCGTGTCGGACAAAATTGTTGGTTTTTGGTGCAAATCTTTGGTCTTCGCGAACGCAAGAGAGGTTACGCGAACACAAAGAAAAATTTCTGGGTTGACCAGTCAATGCGAAAAATTTCTCTTCGCGAATGCGAAGTTCTCCCCCGGAGGCGATGAAGAAAAATTATCTAAACAGTGTTTAAAACCGAGAAGTTTAGTACTTTGGGCGTATCTTGAATTCTAGAACTCCGTTTGAGGCGATTTTTGTAGTGCTGTTCTCGTCTCAACAAGGGGGTAAATATCTGACCTTTATTTTGATGTTTATCCATGATTATTTCTGTTGGTTATTATTTTTATCCGTATTTGGATCATAGAAATTGGAATTTTGAGCCCCAAAGTTGAGAAATGGTAAATCCTTGATTCGAGTGCCGATTCATGGATGAAATTGGATGATTTTATGGATATAGACCATATGAGTATGGGTAATATTTATTTTTAATAATTTTCAGAATCCGAGCACGTGGGCCCGAGGGATGACTTTGTTGACTTTTCGAACAAAGTTGGAAATTGTTATGAATTGATTAATTATGAGTATTAGAGTGTATTCTTACTCGTTTGCACATTGTTTGACTAGTTTTGGATCGATGGGCTTTGGTTTGAGGTGTTAGAGAGGAGTGGGAGCAGGTGATGGGATTTCGAAGCGAGGTAAGTCTCCTGTCTAACCTTGTGAGGGGGAAACTACCCCTAGGTGATCTCATTGTTATGTGCTACTAGTTGTGGGTGCCATGTGCGCACGAGGTTACGAGAGTCCATACGTAGCTAAAGCATGTTTATGTATTGTAGACTTAGGACTTTATCATATAATATTTGAATTGTTTGGACTCATTTTGCTAGCTTAATTAATTGAAATTATATCTAAAATTGATTTAAAAACGTATAAATATATTAGGCCGAGCTTTATCATCATGAGTTGTTGCCAAGATATTTGATAAATGTAAAAGTGTATATTTATTGTTATGCATATGTATCTGTGTTGTAAGCATGTGACTCGTAATTTGATAAGTTTCTTCCTTTTCTGTGGAGCGGGCCGAACGCCTCAGCATTATAGTATATGCATCTATGGTTCGTTCCCCTCGACCCTCGACAATGTACACATTATTCTAGATCGGGCCGAACGACCTCGGCATAATCATGCGTTATATTGATGGTAGTCCGAATGTTCATGAGATTATCCTTCCATTGATGACTGGCCTTTTATATGGCATTCCTTATCCGCTTGATACTGGCACTTGATATATCTGAGATGTTGAGGTTCTAATATAAGACTGAGAAAATAATACCGTTTAAAAGAAATATTTGAAAGATTATGTAACTTACAGATTTACCCAATTATTGTTGTGTGCTTCATACCTGCTATGATTTATTATATTACTTTATTGGACCTTTAGTAAGTGTCGATGTCGACCCCTCGTCACTACTTCTCCGGGGTTAGGCTAGATACTTACTGGATTCGCGTTGATTTACGTACTCATGCTACACTTTTGCACTAAATGTGTAGGATCTGACATGTTCAATTGGTGGTCTTCTTGGCACGCAGGCGTAGCTGTTGAGGAGACTTTATGGTGAGCTGCATTTCAGGCTACGTATCGCAGCCTACAGAGTCTCCATCATAACATTTACTTTATCCATCTTATTTACATTCCAGATAGATGTTGTATTATTATTGTATTCCTTAGTAAATGCTCATGCACTTGTGACAATGGGTTTTGGGATATTCAAGAAGTTGTTTGTGATTTTGCTTAGCATATACACACTTTTATTATCTATTCTGTTAAAATTTTAAGTTTTATGATTTTAATGCGTTGATTTCTTTATCTAATAAAATTCACGATTTCGAGAATAATAAAGTTCATAATTAAGTTGGTAGTTCACTGTTGGCTTGCCTAATGGCGACGTTAGGTGCCATCACGACCTATAGTGAGTTTTGGATCGTGACATCTATATCCATCCAATTACAAGCCCAGACATAGACCTTATCACCGTGAGGTCATGACCTCAATTGCAGTTGTAACCACAATTTCACAAATAGCTAATACTTTGTGCTTTAATGGATGCATTTTTCATCTTTAGGGAAATAATCAAAGTTGAATTAATTGCAAACTAGAGAAAACATTATTGATTTTTACATTTTTTGAATCACAGAAGAGCAAAAGACTTTGCAGTCAAAACCTTTACATGATATCGCGATTAAGATAAATTTGTATCCAAATCCAAACTCTATACTATTAGTAAACTGACTGTGATAACTCGATTGGTCAACCAGAGTTTTAAACCCTAATTCTGTATTTTAAAGCCTCCAATAGCTTCTTTAAGCCTTCCTTGATTAGCGTGCGCAGTCCAGGTATTTTTCTAGAAGGCCTTTATGTTAAAAATTGATAATTTTGCCTTAAAAATTTATTTGAGTTGACTTCGGTCTACGTTTTGAGAAAACGGACCCTAATCCATGTTTTGACGGTCCCGGTGGATCTTTATCGTGATTTGGGACTTGGGTGTATGCCCGGAATCAAATTCGGAAGTCCCTAGCTCGAGTTATCCCTTTTGTCGATATTTTGAAGTTTAAAGGCTTAATGAATCTAGAGGTTTCACCAATATTTGAATTTGTTGATATCGGATCCGTATTTTAGTTCTGGAACTTGGTATAGGTCCATTACTATATTTATGACTTGTCTGCCAAATTTGGTGAGAAACGAAGTTGGTTTGACGTGATTCGGACGTCCGGTTGTTAAAATAGAAGTTCTAAAGTTTTCTTGAAAATTTCATTTGATTTGGTGTTCTTATGATGTTTTTGGACTTATGTTCACGTTTGGTTTGGAGCCCCGAGGGCTCGGGTGACTTTCTCAGATTGGCTACAGAATGGATTGGACTTAGAATCCATAGCTGTTTCTGGTGTCTGCTGCAGATCTCGCATTTTCAAGATCTGGCTAGCACTTGCGAGCCTGGGCATGGCTGGGGATCCTTGCATTTGCAAGATAAAGTTCGCAATTGCGAACATGGAATTTTCGCTTTTGCGAAGGCAGAGTCGCATTTGCGACTCATCACCTTTTGTGATGATCTTCACATTTGCAAAGAAAGGTCCGCCTTTTCGAGGGCATCAGGTTTCGTATTTGCGGCCATTATATTGCAATTGCAGTTACTGGGATTCTGAGAGGAGTTCGCAATTGCGACCTCTTTCTTGCAATTGCGAACAAGTTACCGCAATTGCGTCATCTGCAACTGGGTGAAAGTTGAGTTAGACAGGATGTCTTTCATTCTTACAAAATTTCAGACCTAGAGAACCCTAAAGGAGATTTCCCAAGAGCCCTTCTTCCCCAATTCATTGGTAAGTGATTCTAACCTATTTTCTTTCAATCTTCCAATACTTTTCACAAGATTTCAACCAAAAATTTAGGATTTTCATGGTGGAAATTGGGAGATTTGGGAAGAATTAGGGATTTTTCTAAAATTAGAATTTAGACATCAAATTGAGGTAGGATTTCGAAACAATTACATAATTGGGCTTGGGGGTGAATGGGTAATTGGGTTTTGGTCCGAATTTCTGGTTTGGACCAAGCAGGCCCGGGAGTTGACTTTTGTTGACTTTTTCAAGAATGACCTAAACTGAATATTTCTCATTCATGGGTAGTTCCTAAGGATTATTTTGAATTGTTTGGTTGATAATTTGCTAGATTTGGTTGGTTCAGAGGATTGTTCGAAAGACAAAGCCATGGTTGAGCTTTGAGTTGGTCTTTGGAGCGAGGTAAGTGTCATGGTTAACCTTGACTCGAGGGATTATGACTCCTTTGTCTATTTGCTACATGTTTAAATGCTGGGTACAATGTATATATGAAGTGACGAGTACTTATGCGTTGTTGTTGGGTCAAATCATGCGGGTGAAACTTGTTTCTTGTAATTTATATCTTTCTCTGATCATGATATCCACGCTTAGACTAGTTAATTACTGTATTGATCGTTCTTTTTGCATTTATGAGCCATCTATGATAATTGAGGTTGGTATTGTGGAACCATTGTTGACGTAAGGTCTTGTCTTACTTATTGGATCTCTCTTTTGTTATACGTTCATTGTTACATGGTAAGAGAGAGTGTTAATGCACGAAGGGTGATGTTGTTCCATATGTGAGTTTTAATTCACGAAGGGTGATGCCGTGCCATATATGAGAGTTAATGCATGAAGGGTGATGTCGTGCCATAATTGAGTGTTAATGAACGAAGTGTGATGCTGTGCCATAATTCAGAGTTAATGCATGAAGGGTCATACCATACCGCATATATTGTTTCGTGATGAAATTGAGAGTAAAAGCATGAAGGGTGATGACATGCCGTATTTATCATTTCATGGTGAGTTTGAGAGTAAAAGCGTGAAAGGATATGCCGTGCAATTTTATTCATTATGTTTTGTTTATCTTGTTGGTTGAAGGTTTATTGACTGTTTCTTATTATCATTCCCTGTTGTACTTACCGTGTCTTGTACCCCTTTCGCGTGTCCCCTCCCAATAGTACTTGTTAACTCTTTATTTGTTGTTATGTTGCTCGTATATTTCTGTCCGTACGGGTTTATTTACGTGGGTTTCCTGTCATAGCCTCGTCGAGGTTAGGCTCGACACTTACGGAGTACATTGGGTCGGTTGTACTCATACTACACCTGCACTTATTGTACAAATTTTGGTACTGGTCCCAGCTGTTCTTGAGTCGTCTAAGCTCGGTTTGGCATTTGGAGACTCGAGGTAGATCTGCTAGCGTCCGTAGACCTTGAAGTCCCCTTTCTCATTCCCTATTTACTGTTCTTTTCATTCAAGACAGTTGTATTTATTTCAAACCCTATTTGTAGAGACTCTAGAAACTCGTGAATTTGTGACTACAGATCCGGGTTGTACTTAAATATTATTGGTTTATATGTCATTCCGTACTCCATTTTAGTTTCATTTTGGTTTAATTGGTTTTACTTATTTGAATTGATTAAAATTGGCTTAAAGATCCTCTAACGTTGGCTTGCCTAGCAAGTGAAATGTTAGGCGCCATCATGGCCCCAAAGGTGAGAATTCTAGGTCATGACAAGTTGGTATCAGAGCACTAGGTTGCCTAGGTCTCACAAATCACGAGCAAGCTTAATAGATTCTAGAGGATCGGTACGGAGACGTCTTTACTTATCTTCCAGAGGCTATGAAGTTTAGGAACAAATTTCACTTCTATTCTTCTTTGTCTTGCGATTTCTATAATTGCTCATGAACTCTTCAATTCTTGTCCTCCCGCAGATGGTGAGATCACATGCTACATCTTCAATTGGACAGCAACTAGAGCCCCCAGTGGCAGCTCCTACGAGAGGCAGAGGTTGAGGCCGAGGTTGCGCTAGAGGCCGTGGCGGAGGTAGAGCTCAACCTAGAGCTCGAGCAGCAACACCACCAGTGGAGCCTCAGGTGGATCTTGATGAGGAGGTTCCAGCTTAGATGGTACATGTTGGACTAGCTCATGTCCCGGAGGGGTTCGTTGCCACTCTAGTACTGCAGGATGCTCTAGTCTGTTTGGTGGGCCTTATGGAGAGTGTGGTCCAGACCGGTACCTTCCCGGTGGCACGAACCATCTCTTAGGTTGGGGGAGGAGCACAAACTACCGCTACCCACAATCTGGAGCAGATGGCGCCCCAGTATCAGACACCAGCAGCCCCGCTAGCTGGGGTAGTTCAGCCGGTTGTTGCGGCACATGTTCGTGATAGGCCTGCCATGTCTTCTGAGGGCTTATTGAGATTGGAAAATTTCACCAAGATCTTCCAGTTCACTTCAGTGGTGCACCTTCTAAGGTCCCAGTTAATTATCTTGACCGCTACCATGAGGTGCTGCGGAAAATGGGGATAGTTGAAACCAACGAGGTTGATTTTTCTATGTTTCAAATAACGGGTTCCGCCAAGAGGTGGTGGAGAGATTGTATGTTGACCAGACCAGCTAGGTCGCCTGCTCTTAATTAGGACTAGTTCTCTAAGATCTTCCTAGAGAAGTTCCTCCCTATCACATTGAGAGAGGATTACTGCCGGCAATTCGAGCGTCTCCAGCAGGGCAGTATGACTGTTACTAAATACAAGACCCATTTTGTAGATCTAGCCCGTCATGCTCTTCTGTGCTTCCTATTGAGAGGGAGAGGGTGAGGAGGTTTATTGATGGAGTCGCTCACCCTATCATACTTCAGATGGCCAAAGAGACTAGGGGTGAAATATCATTTCAGGCAGCTGCCAATGTCGCCAGGCGGATCGAGGTGGTTGTTGTACAGGAGAGAGGGCAGGGGTCTTATAAGGCCTCACCATTTTGGTTCTTTCAGTGGCGCCTCGTCTAGAGGCAGGGGTACTTTTGATAGAGGCCATCCTCCCAGGTCATTTCATTCAGCGCTCTAGGCATCCCACAGTGCTTCAGGTGGTCGCGTCCCTCATATGTCTCATTCCGACCAGTTAGCCTATAGTGCACCACCAGCTCCAATTAGTGCACCTCCGCTCCAAATTTTTCAGAGTGGTTATTCAGGTCGACATGATCAGTTTCAAGGTTAGCAGTCACAACAGCCGAGGTCCTGTTATACCTGTGGTGACCTAGGCACATTGCTAGATTTTTCCCTCGAGCACCAGGCGGCTCACAAAATCAGGGTTCTCGTGCGATGGTCCCAGGACCGGGTGCTTCACCCCCCGCACAACCAGCCAGATGTAGGGGTCAGACGACTAGAGTTGGAGTTCAGGCCACTAGAGGTGGAGGTCATGTCGTTAGAGGTGGAGGCCAATAATTAGAGGCCGTCCTAGGGACGCCCAGCCCCAATGTTATGCTTTCCCAACTAGGCTTGAGGCTGAGTCATCTGACGTTGTTATCACAGGTATTGTTTTAGTTTGCCGTAGGGATGCTTTAATTTTATTTGATCCCGGCTCTACTTATTCCTACGTGTCATCATATTTTGCTCCATATCTGGTTGTGCCTCGTGATTCTTTGAGTTCTTATGTGTATGTGTCCACACCTGTGGGAGATCCTATGGTTGTAGATCGTGTCTATTGTTCATGAGTGGTTACTATTAGGACTCTCGAGACTAGCGTAGATCTTCTACTTCTTGATATGGTTGATTCTGATGTCATCTTGGGCATGGATTGCTGTCACCTTATCATGCTATATTGGATTGCCACGCCAAGACGGTGACCTTAGCCTTGCCGGGGTTGCCTCGATTAGAGTGGAGAGGGAATCCTGGCACTTTTACCAGCAGGGTTATCTCTTATATAAAGTCTCGGCATATGATCGAGAAGGGGTGTCTAGCATATTTGGCCTATGTTCGTGATTCTAAGTGCGGATGGTCCTTCTATGGATTTAGTACCCGTTGTTCGTGAGTTTTGAGAGGTGTTTCCTGCAGATTTGACAAGGATGCCACCTGTCAGAGATATTGACTTCTGTATTGATTAGGTTCCGGGCACTCACTCCTTTTTTATTCTGCCATATCATGTGGCCCCACCAGAGTTGAAAGAATTAAAAGAGCAGTTGCAAGATTTGCTTGATAAAGGCTTCATTAGACCTAGTGTCTCGCCCTGGGGTGCACCTGTGATATTTGTGAAGAAGAAGGATGGATCGATGAGGGTGTGCATAGATTATCAGAAGTTGAACAAAGTCACCATCAAGAACAAGTATCCATTGCCGAGAATTGATGACTTATTTGATCATCTTCAGGGTGCCAAGGTGTTTTCAAAGATTTATTTCAAGTCTGGCTACCATCAGTTGATGATTAGGGTATCCGATGTCCTTAAGACAGCTTTTCGGACTCGGTACGGACATTATGAGTTACTAGTGATGTCATTTGGGTTGACAAATGCTCCAGCAACATTTATGGATTTGATGAAGCGGGTGTTCAAGCCATATCTGGATTCTTTTGTGATTGTGTTTATTGATAATATCTTGATCTACTCCCGCAGTCGAGAGGAGTACGAGCAGCATCGTCGGATCGTACTCCTGACTTTGAGAGATAGCATGTTATATGTTAAATTCTCAAAGTGCGAGTTTTGGTTGGACTCAGTTTCTTTCTTGGGGAACGTCGTATCGGTAGAGGACATTCGGGTGGATCCGAAGAAGATCGAGGTAGTTCAGATCTGGCCTAGACCCACTTCAGCTACGGAGATCCGGAGTTTCTTGGGTTTGGCGGGTTATTAAGGTCAGTTTGTGGAGGGTTTTTGTCTATAGCAGCCCCATTGACGAGATTGACCCAGAAGGGTGAACCGATTCAGATGGTCATATGAGTGTAAGGCGATATTTCAGAAGCTCAAGACTTCTTTAACTACAACGCCAGTGTTGGTGTTTCCCACAGGTTCAGGATCTTATACGGTATATTGTGATGCGTCTCGTGTTGGGATCACAACCATATTGATGCAGGATGGCAGGGTGATTGCATATGCATCGCGGACGTTGAAGGTCTATGAGAATAATTACCATGTTCACGATCTAGAGCTGGAAACCATTGTTCATGCGCTGAAGAATCTGGAGGCATTATCTTTACGGCATGTCATGCAAGGTTTTCACGGATCATCGGAGTCTATAATATTTTTTCAAACTAAAGTATCTTAATTTGAGGCAAGGAAGCTGGTTGGATCTATTACAAGACTATGATACCGCCATCTTGTATCATCCCGGGAAGGCCAATATAGTGGCTGATGCCTAGTAGAAAGGCAGCGAGTATGGGCATCCTTGCATACATGCTAGTCAGCGAGAGACCGCTTGCATCACATGCTCAGGCCTTGTCCAATCAGTTCGTGAGGTTGTATGTTTTAGAGCCCAGTCATGTTCCATCTTGTACATTTGCTCGGTCTTCTTTGTTTAAGCGCATTAGGGAGCGGTAGTATGGTGACCCTCATTTTCTTGTCCTTAGTGACACAGTGGTACCAAGTAGGTTACTGTTGGAGATGATTGAGTTTTGAGGATGTAGGGTCGTATTTTTCTGCCCAATGTAGATGGACTTTGTGAGTTGATTCTTGAGGAGGCCCACAGTTCGCGGTATTCTATTCATCCAGGTGCCGCCAAGATGTATCAAGACTTGCGGTAGCACTACTGGTGGAGAAGGATGAAGAATGATATAGTTGCATATGTGGCTCGATGTCTAAATTGTGAGCAAGTAAAGTGTGAACAATAGAGACCCGATGGGTTGCTTCAGAAGTTAGAGATTCCTGAGTGGAAGTGGGAGCGTATCACTCTGAATTTTGTTGTTGGACTCCCACAGACTCAGAAGAAGTTTGATGCAGTATGGGTTATTGTGGACAGACTAACCAAGTTAGCACATTTCATTCCTGTGATCTACATTTCATTGATGCAGAAGAAGAGTGGTTGGCTGAGATCTACATCCGTAAGATCGTCTGTCTTCACGGTGTTCCCGTGTCTATCATTTCTGATCGAGGTACGCAATTCACCGTGCAATTTTGGAGAGCATTACAGCGTGAGTTGCACACACAGGTTGAGTTAAGCACATCATTTCATCCTCAGACGGACGGTCAGTCCGAGTGCACTATTCAGATATTGGAAGATATGCCCCAGACTTGTGTTATAGACTTTGGAGGTTCGTGGGATCAGTTCTTGCCACTTGTGGCGTTTGCCTACAACAATAGCTACCAGTCGAGCATTCAGATGGCTCCCTATGAGGCATTATACGGGAGGCGGTGCCGATCGCCAGTTGGATGGTTCGAGTCGAGGGAGGCTCGATTGTTGGGTATATATTTGGTACAGGATTCCTTTGATAAGGTTAAGATTATCCAGGATCGACTTCACTCAGCTCAGTCTAGGCAGAAGGGTTATGCCGACCGTCGAGTTCGTGATGTTGCATTCATGGTCGGAGAGAGAGTACTGCTTTAGGTTTCAGCCTTGAAGGGTGTGATGAGGTTCTGAAAGAAGGGCAAGTTGAGCCTTAAGTATATTGGACCTCTTGAGATTCTTGAGAGAGTGGGAGAGGTGGCTTACGGGCTCGCATTTCCACCTAGTTTATCAGTAGTCCATCCAGTGTTTCATGTGTCTATGCTCCGGAAATGTTGCGGTGATCCTTCCTATGTGTAGGTTTTAGCTCAGTCCAATTGGACACAAATTTGACTTACAAGGAGGAGCAGGTTGCTATTCTAGCCCGACAGGTTCGATAGTTGAGGTCTAAGAGTTATCCCTCAGTTCGAGTGAAATGGAGATGTCAGCCCGTTGAGACAATTACTTGGGAGTCCGATTCGAACATGCGGAGTAGATATCCACACCTATTCACTAGTCCAAGTACTTTTCTATGTACGTTCAAGGATGAACGGTTGTATTAGAGGTGGAAAATGTGACGACCTGATAGGTCATCTAGAGTTTTAAACCCTAATTATATGTTTCGAAGCCTCCAATAGCTTCTTTAAAGGTTCCTCAATTTTCGTACACAGTCTGGGTGTTTTGTTGGAAGGCCTTTATGTTAAAAATTGATAAAATATGAAATTTTGCCTTACAAATCCATTTGAGTAGACTTTGGTCAATGTTTTGAGCAAATAAACTCAGATCCATGTTTTGACAGTCCCGGTGGGTCCGTATCGTGATTTGGGATTTGGGTGTATGCCCGAAATCGAATTTGGAAGTCCCTAGCTAGAGTTATCGCTTTTTATCGAAATTTTGAAGTTTAAAGGCTTAATGAATCTAAAGGTTTGACCAATGTTTGACTTTGTTGATACTGGGTCCGTATTTTAGTTCAGGAACTCGATATAAGTCCATTACTATATTTATGACTTGTCTGCCAAACTTGGTGAGAAACGGAGTTGGTTTGACATGATTCGGTCATCCAGTTGTTAAAAATAGAAGTTCTAAAGTTTTTTTGAAAATCTCATTTGATTTGGTGTTCGATTCATATTTCTAGATGTTGTTTTGGCGATTCGATCGCACAAGCAAGTTCGTATAATATTTTTGGACTTTCATGCATGTTTGTTTTGGAGCCCCGAGAGCTCAGGTGAGTTCCGGATAGGCTACAGAGTGGATTGGACTTAGAATTCATAGTTGTTTCTGGTGTATGCTGCAGATATCGCATTTGCGAGCCTGGGCATGGCTGGGGGTCCTCGCATATGCGAGATAAAAGTTCGCAATTGCGATGTTGGCATTTCCGCTTTTGCGAAAGCAGAGTCGCATTTGCGACTCAACACCTTTTATGATGATCTTCGCTTTTGTGAAGAAAGGTCCGCATTTGTGAGGGCATCAGGGTTCGCATTTGCGGCCATTTTATCGCAAATGCGATTACTGGCATTCTAAGAGGAATACGTAACTGCGACCTCTTTCTCACAATTGCGATGTTAGCAATTGCAAACCTAGACGCAATTGCTGATCGTAGTTGCGAATCTGCAACTAGGTAAAAGTTGAATTAGATGGGATTTCTTTCATTCTTTTAAAATTTCAAACCTAGAGAACCCTGAAGGTGATTTTCCCAAGAGCCCTTCTTCCCAAATTCATTGGTAAGTGATTATAACCTATTTTCTTTCAATCTTTCATTACTTTTCACAAGATTTCAACAAAAAATCTAGGATTTTCATGGTGGAAATTGGGAGTTCGGAAAGAATTAGGAATTTTTGTAAAATTGGAATTTAGACCTCAAATTAAAGGTCGAATTTTGAAACAAATTACATAACTGAGCTCGGGGGTGAATGGGTAATCGGGTTTTGGTTAGAATTTCGGGTTTGGACCAAGTGGGCTCGGGAGTTGATTTTTGTTGATTTTTTCAATAATGGCCTAAATTGAATCTTTCTCATTCGTGGGTAGTTTCTAAGGCTTATTTTGAATTGTTTGGTTGATAATTTGCTAAATTTGATTGGTTCAGAGGCTTGTTCGAAATGCAAATCCGTGGTTGAGCTTTGAGTTGGTCTTTGGAGCGAGGTAAGTGTCATGGTTAACCTTGAATCGTGGGATTAGGACTCTTTTGTCTATTTGATACATGTTTAAATGTTGGGTACAATGTATATGTGAAGTTACAAGTACTTATGTGTTGTTGTTGGGTCAAAGCATGCGGGTGAAACTTGTTTCTTGTAATTTCTTTCTTTCTTTGATCATGATATCCACGCTTAGACTAGTTAATTACTATATTGATCGTTCTTTCTGCATTTATGAGGCATCTGTGATAATTAAGGTTGGTATTGTGGAACCATAGTTGACGTAAGGTCTGCTCTTGCCTATTGGATCTCTCTTGTGTTATATTCATTGTTACATCGTAAGAGAGAGTGTTAATGCACGAAGGGTGATGTCGTGTCATATGTGAGTGTTAATGCACGAAGGATGATGTAGTGCCATATGTGAGAGTTAATGCACGAAGGGTGATATTGTGCCATAATTGAGTGTTAATGCACGAAGGGTGATGCCGTGACATAATTGAGAGTTAATGTTGTCCCAATAAGATTCTTTACTGTAAATAGAAATGTACCTTATTTATGGTTCCCCTCCTATATAAACGGGACCCCAATCATTTGTAAAGATCATCAATCATTGACAAAGAATATATAATCTTACTTTTTGTGCTCATCTGTCAGAATTGCTCTTTAGTTTCTCTTTACTTTATTCTACTGTTCATTTGAAGTCTTCTCGAGGTTGTCTTGGCTCGAGGTCGAGGCATTTTCACGCATTGGTTTGATCTATCTTACTCACTTAATTCACATACTTATTTTCTCGATTATCAATCAGTATTGAATTAAATTACATATCTTTTAGACCTCAAACATAAGTTTAATTGTTATTCAGATTTTTAGGGTAAACACGTTCATATTTCAACAGAGAAATTAAAGAGGATTCTAATTTTCTTACCAAATTAAATCCTCCCCAAAAATGAATGAATCTGTGTAATGTATGGGAAAGGTGTTGCGGTAAACAAATATAGTAGGAAAAATTAGAGCAAAACTTTATGAATCTTGTATGAGAATCTGCAACGGTGCAAAAAAGCTTTGTATGGTAATCGTAATTAGGCAAAAATCTTGTAAAAGAGGGGGAGGAAAACTAGCAGGTACTGAAAAAAGAAATAAATAATAAGAGAAAGGAAAAACTATTATAAAAATAAAACTATAATACCAAGATGGATAAATCAGATGGAGGAGTCTTGAGTCTTGACGGGATTCTCCAGCGACGAAGCTGACAAGGAATTATATTTGGGAATTAAAAAAAGAATAATGAATGGACAAGTATAATGAGCTACTATTTTAATTAAAATGCCATAATAATATAGTAATCAATATAATAAATAATTAGTAAAATGCATGTGTGAGATATAAACCTTAAAACAAATACATTTTATGCAGATGCTTAAATAAATTATAACGTTTTATATTACCAAGATGCTTAAATAAATTATAACGTTTTATATTACCAAAAGCTAATTATTTAAATAATAAAATATGCAGCGAAAAAATATAATAAAACTGAAAAAAATAAAGTAGTGATACTTAAAATATGCTATTAATTCTATGACACTTATATAAAGTAGTAGCTCATTAGAATAATATGGAGTAAGGATGAACAGAATTGAGTGCCAACAACAGTCAATAAACCTTCAGCCAACAAGATGAACAAAACATAATGAATAAAACTGCATGGCATTTCCCTTCGTGCTTTTACTCTCAGCCTCACCATGAAATGATAAATACGGCACGACATCACCCTTCGTTCTTTTACCCTCAATTTCATCATGAAACAATAGATACGGCACGGCATCACCTTTCGTGCATAACCACCTAGTACGAATTTGTACTAACTCGTACAAATCTATTCCGGAATTTACGCCATAATCTTGGGGACATTGCGAGAATCTTGTCCTTCTGTAACAAACTCATAACGACATTGTCTTGAAGTCGGTCGTACTTGGCTCCGATGTTCCTCGAACACTTAGGTCTTCGAGCCTCTTATCCTGCCTTTGAGCCCGAGCTTGGTCTTTATCGAACTTCTTCCCTTGATGCGACCTCTCGAGCCTATAAAATCGGGGGCATATAATTTTGACCGTATATAGATAGTCCCCGCATTTCTTAGAATAAAATGATAAGAAACGGTTTGATTCTCGACCCTTCGATGTCTCGACCATGATGCCAATCTCATTACGTCACCGAATGATGTGACTAAAAGGTCGCGTCTGCATAGTTTCCCAAGGCCATCAATTGAAGGCGGCTCATGGTCCGTTGTTGGTTTCCCCAAACCGTTTAAGGCGGCCTCTATAAATAGGTCGTTCTCACAATTTACACATCTTTTACTCCTCAAATCATTCCTAAAATTTTGCTGGTTTCTTCATCTTCTTTGAGTTTACTCCTTTTCCAATTTGTTCTTGCTACAGCATCAACTCCCTTTCCTCTTTTGAATTTCTTAACAACAATGGCTAAAACATCTAAGACCGTTCCCCAGAAAGAGAAAGCTTCTTCATCATCTCGGCCAACCAGAGGTAGAAAAGTAGTGCCACCTCATATCAAGGAGTGCACTCCCGGGCCATGCGAGATAACTTCAGATTTTAAAATCGATAAGCCCACGTCGATACCAGGCCGATGTGAGCCCGTGTATCGATACATCTGCTTGACCACTAAATACGAACTTGAGCAGGTGAGAAAGTATTGTAACTGGGAGAATAAGGACGTGGTGATCCCCTCCCATGAAGAGGACATCACCATTCACAAGGTATGATCCTTAAGCGTGTATACGTTGGGGCCCGTAGATCCATCAGTGGGTCTTGTAGACCCAACCATTCTCGATTTTTTCCAACAATACCAGGTGATGCTTGGCCAGATCTATACTTCTTTCTGGCGCATCGTCGGTGTGATCAGGTATTTCTCGGGCCAAGTCGGGGGGGTGCCTTTTATCCTCAATCACCTGATCAGGCTATACAGCCCTCGCCTTTATCAAGGTGGTCTGATAAAGTTGCAGCACCGATCTTCGAAATCTCTTTTCTCCAGCATCGATGAGGACAAAGACCGAGGATGGATGTGCCAGTTTGTCCGAATGAGGACCTCCGATCTGATCCCCGCTGAGAGGATGCCATTCCCCGAGGAATGGAACATGAAAGGTAAGTACAGTTTACCGGTGGTGACTTAATATTTTACTTTCCCTACTCTTTCTCGACCTCATCCTTTACTCGATCTAATCCCTTTTCGATGATGCAACTATTCCTTGGTTTCGTGGCATGGTCCCGGACCTTGCAGATTGGGTCCGACAACTTGCCACTTCTTGATACGCGAAAAGTTGTTGGCGTGACTTGGCCAAGCGTCTATGGGAAGCTAAAAACCATGGTGAGTTCTCTTATTTACATGTTTATGTTTCTTAGTGAAGTACTCACTTTATCATTATGCAGGCCTTGGAGACGCCATTGCTATGCGGCCGGCCCGCTTGCTCGGTGAAGAAGAAATCCCCAAGCTTGCAAAGGAAAAGAAAAGGAAACGGGGGTCGCCTGCAAGTTCCTTGAATCCAAATAAAATCAAGGCTCGAAAGCCTAAGGCCAATACCGTGGCCCTATCTCCATAAACGGCCCAACGCCTTCGTGATGAAGACGAAGAGGGAGAAGATGATGGCTTCCTGTTGGTAGCTCAGAAAAGAGGAAGCACCGGCACCTCGAAGGCCTCTGAATCGATGGTGGCAGATGCGGTTCAGTCTCGAACCAAAGAAATTTTGGAGGTGAGCTCGAGCAAAGTCCCAGAGCCATCAAGTGAAAAAAGTGCGCCTCGTCCCGGGGGACACTTGGTTGGTGAGCTTGAAGAGCCTAACTCCGAGGCCCTTCAAAGACAAGATAATATCCCGAGTGATTCACTTGGGGTAATCAATGTAGATGATTCGCCGTAGGGCTCGGTGTTCTTTGAGGGGAAATTCCGAGATGTCCAGGCCATGGGGTCTCCAGACGTGGGAACGAACCATGAAGGGAGCGATATTTTTCGGGAGTGCCTTGTGGGGACCGAAGATGGCCCCAATCCTGACACCTCGTTGATTTTTGATGAGGCTAAAAAGATTCTCAAACAAGTAAGTTTTGTCTTCATAACTACGCTTCAAATTTAATTTTACCTTTCTAAGCCTAACTCCTTTTCTTTGTGAGAAGGTCGTGTCGCTTCACCAACAAGCGTTTGCCAGATCTCGAGCCGAGCTTGACCGATGCGAACTCGAACTCAAAAAGCTCGTGATAGAGAGGACAACCTTAAGATTCACTATGTCAAAAAAGAGGGGGAGATCGGCGATCTCCGAGCCGAGTTGGCGAAAGCTCGTCAAGAACATGCTGAGGTTATTGAAAAGGTGATATAGCCTTTGAGGGTCTGTTATGAATTTACTTGATTTGGCGACTAACGTTTCAACTTTGCAGGCCCAGCAGAAGGGCGAGCTAGTGGAGCAGCTTCGAGAGGAGCTCATGATGAAAGAGGCTGAGACCCTAGGGTGGAAACAACACATAAACCGTCTCGCCTCGGATAAAGATACACTTTGAGAACGACTGACTTCAATCAAACACCATCTTCAAAATGTGAGGGATGAAAGCTTGGACCGAGCCGCAAAATCAAGGAGCTCGAAACTAAATCAGCCGCTGAGCTTGCGTAGGCTAAATCTAAGGCAGAGGAATTTGTGTCCTCGTACCGAGCTGATGCCGAAGCGGCTAACACTTGGGCACAGGAGATCTCCATTGTGACTGAAGTTAAGTTATCATTTGCTCTCGACCATGCCAGGCGATAGTCCCAGAGAGAAACTCTCGAGGAGGTGCACGCTCGTGGCATTGAACTGTCGAGGAGGTTCCGGGGAAGATTGTTTTTCTATTTTCGTGTAAGGACCTTTGTGGGCACTATAAATATTCTATGTGAACATAAGGAATTCCCTTTTTTCTTTCTTTATCTCCGATTTGTATGGAATTCTTCTTTGTCTTCATTTTGTTACAAATTTCAAAAACTTCAATGGTCAAGTGAACATCAGCTTGGATTCTGAATATAACAACCCTTAGGGTTTTTAGTGATCAACGGGCGATCATCGGAATTATAATAGAATACCCCTCAAGGTTTTTGTTAATCCTCGAGTAATGCTTCAGTCAATTTGATGCGAGTAGCTCGCGATGATGGGACTCTTGAGTCCGATTTTAGTGAGAGTAAGTTCTCGAAGTCCGCATGTCATGGCCTTTAGGATCTTTTATATTGGCCCTTAGGCTCTTTAAGATCGACCGTTAGGCTCTTTAAATTGGGCCACTTCGGCCTCTAAGACGGCTATAATTTTCCCCCTTTTTTTGGCTAAAATTTCTTTATGCCTTAGCTAAATTGGGCCACTTCGGAAACTTATTTGTAATCCGCTCATGTTACGATAATTGGGTACCTCTTGAGGCTTTTTACGAAGGCTGATTTTATCGAAGCCTTTAAATTATTCGAGGGCTGATTTTATCGAAGCTCTTTTTGCTTTTGCCGAGGGTAGCCTAGCTTAACCGATTTTTCAAAGTATTTGAAGGCCTTTAACTTATGGAAGAAATTGGACGTCTCCGAGCCACGTTATTTTGGTCATAGCCTTTTTTATATGATCGTAGTCTTTTAATAAGGCCATAGCCTTTAGTATGGCCGTAACCTTCGGGTATGTCTCTTGGACTTGTTTCCCATAACCCTTTGAACTTGTTCAAAAGGTTAGTCCCCAAGTATGATGGCCTTGGCCTTTATGTCGAGGAGATGCCTCTTTGAGGTCTTATGAATTCGAGTTTTGATGGCTCGAGTGTGTTGACTGTCGATGATAGTCCCCGAGTATTCAAGGTGTATTCGCATTTTGGCCCTTGAGCCGTTTCTTGCAGAATCATAATAGCAAATTTCTTTGGGACACAAAGTGTTTTTTTATATAGAAAGAATGCTTCTTTGAATAATTTGATACATGCGTACATGTTTCGCCATCGGGGCTCGACTATTCTATATGGACACAGTTCATCTGACCGTTTGGTCCATTACAAAATTTTCCTATCGAGGCCCTCTTTGGCGTGAAGTATTTTCCTTTGAAAATATAAGATCCTCTCCGAGGGTGATGCCCCCCCAGTATTTGAGGTTGATTGAAAAGAAGCCTCGGATACTGTTGAGTTTCCCTTAGGTAGCACATAGTTGTTGCCTCGTTAAAAACCTCGCGTAAAATCCATTTGGGACAAAATCCGATCTAAGGGAAAAAGAGTGCAACATGTACTTTAAAACCTAAGGTCTTCGTGTGAAATGGTACCCTCGATGTCCTCGACCAAACACCCGCAATGAGTTAGTTTTAAATTCAAATGGAAAAAGGAGAAGGTCATACCTTAACAGTAGTATCGTTTGAGTAGTGACACATTCCAATTATTTGGTAGTTGTTCGCCTTCCATTGTGCTAAGTCTGTAAGATACCTTCCCAACGACTCCGATGACTCGGTACGGTCCTTCCCAATTAGGGCCTAGCTTCCCTTCATTTGGGTCTCGAGTATTGAGGGTGACTTTCCTTAGAACTAAGTCTCCAACTCCGAAGTGGCGAAGATTCGCCCTTCTGTTATAATACCTCTCAATCCTTTGCTTTTCTACGGCCATTCGAACAAGTGCAGATTCTCATTTTTCATCTAGTAGTTCGAGACAAGTGTTCATAGCCTCGTGGTTCGAATCCTCGGTGGTATGCTGAAAACTGCCACTGGACTCCCCGACCTCGACCGGAATTAATGCTTCAGACCCGTACACCAAAGATAACGGAGTTTCCCTTATGCTTGATGTCTACATCCTTCGATATGCCCACAGTACCTCGGGTAACACTTCTCTCCATTTCCCTTTAGCATCATTCAACCTCTTCTTCAAGTTTTGGATAATAGTTTTGTTTGTGGACTCAGCCTAGCCATTTGCGCTTGAGTGATACGGCGTCGATAAAATCCTTTTTATCTTGTGATCTTCGAGGAAATTTGTCACTTTGCTGCCGATAAATTTCTTCCCATTGTCGCATACTATTTTAGCAGGTATTCCGAACTGACACGCGATGGGTCCCATATGAAATCTATGACTTCTTTTTCTCTTACTTTCTCAAAGACCTGCGCATCTACCCACTTCGAAAAATAGTTAGTTATAAACAAAATGAACTTAGCTTTACCTGGTGCCGTTGGTACGGGGCCGTCGATATCCATCCCCTATTTCATGAATGGCCATGGGGATAGGACCGAATGGAGTTTTTCGCCGGGCTGATGGATCATTGGTGAAAACCTTTGCCATTTGTCACACTTTCGAACGAACTCCTTAGTATCTCTCTCCATGCTATCCCAATAATATCCAGCTCTAATTACTTTTCGAACCAAAGAGTCGGCGCCAGAGTGGTTCCCACAAGTGCCTTCATGGATTTCGCGCAACACATAATCGGTGTCCCTTGGTCCTCAGCATACTGCCAGTGGCCCGTCGAAGTTCCTCCCATACAATTTTCCATTTTTGTCTAGCATGAATCGTACTGCTTTGGCTCGCAGGGCCCTCGACTCCATAGGGTCCGAGGGGAGCTTTCCGTGCTTCAAATACTCGACATATTTGTTCCTCCAATCACACGTCAAACTTGTAAAGCTAATCTCAGCATGGCCTTCCTCGACCACGGACCTCGACAATTGGAAAACCGTCCTAGGACAATATCATCTTCCTCGACCGATGACCCCAAGTTCGCAAGCGCATCGGCCTCACTGTTTTGCTCTCGAGGTATATAATCTAGCGTCCACTCTTTGAAGCGGTTCAATGTTATTGCATTTTGTCCAAATACCTTTGCTTTCTATCTTCTCGAACTTCGAAGATTTTGCTTATATGGTTTACCACTAAAAGAGAGTCACATTTGGCCTCGATGATCTCTGCTCCCAGGATTTTGGCTAATTTGAGAGCTGCAATTATGGCCTCATACTCGGCCTCATTGTTAGTTAATCTAGAAGTTTTGATAGATTGTCTAATGACATTGTTCGTAGGTGGTTTTAAAGCAATATCAAGCCCAAATCCTTTCATATTCGAGGCGTTGTCTGTGAAGAGGGTCCATACCCCCGAGGATGTGCCCGACTTTAGTAGAAGTTCCTTTTCAACTTCGGGTACGAGCGCAGTTGTAAGATCTTCCACAAAGTCTGCTAAAATTTGAGACTTGATGGTCGTTCGGGGTTGATTCTCGATATCATACCCTCCAAGTTCGATGGCCCACTTGTCCAACCGGCCCGACAGCTCGGTCTTATGCAAAATGTTTCGAAGCGGGTATGTAGTTAACACACATATGGGATGACATTGGAAATATGGTTTCAATTTTCTAGATGCACTTATTAATGCAAGTGCTAACTTGTCTAAATGTGGATACCTGGTTTCAACATCTACTAGGGTTCGACTTACACAATAAACAGGAAATTGCGTACGTTGCTCCTCCCGAATTAGCACACCGCTTACCGCTACCTCGGACACGACCAAGTATAAGTATTATTTCTCATCCGCCTTCAGAGCATGAAGCATAGGTGGGATCGATAAGTATCATTTTAATTCCTCCAACGCTTGCTGACATTCCGAGGTCCATGAGAAATCATTCTTCTTTTTGAGAAAAGAGAAGAATCTGTGACTCCGATCCGATAACCTCGAGATAAATTTGCCCAAAGCAGCTATTCGCTCGGTCAGCCGTTGTACGTCTTTCACATTGTTCACAATGGTGATCTCTTTGATGGCTTTAATTTTGTCGGGGTTGATCTCGATCCCTCTATTTGATACCATGAATCCCAGAAACTTATCTGAGCTGACTCCGAAAGCGCATTTCTCGGGTTGAGTTTCATGTTGCATTTTCTCAGAACCTCGAATGTTGCCTGCAAATGAGTCAAATGGTCCTCTGCGCGCAGGGACTTAACTAGCATATCATCAATGAAAACTTCCATTGATTTACCTATCTGTTGTTCGAACATTTTATTAACTAGGCGTCGGTATGTAGCTCCCGCATTTTTTAGCCCGAAGGGCATTACATTTGTAGCAATATGTTCCATACTTAGTGATAAATGAAGTCTTTTCCTGGTCCTCCGGGTTCATTGAATTTGGTTGTATCTAGAGTTGGCATGGAGAAAAGTAAGGATCTCGTGGCCAGCCGTGGCGTCGATCATACGATCGATGTTAGGTAGTGGAAAGTCTTTAGGGCATGCCTTGTTCAAATCTTTATAATCTACGTACATTCTAAGTTTATTTCCTTTTTTAGGAACCACTACCACATTGGATAACCATTTGGGATATTTTACTTCCCTATTAAACCCCATTTTGAGAAGTTTATTTACCTCGTCCTTTATGAACGCATGTTTCACCTCGGACTGCGGCCTTCTCTTTATTTACCCGTTTAAACTTGGGGTTGAGACTTAGCCGATGCGTTGTTACCTCCGGTGGGATCCTTTCATGTCTAAATAGGACCACACAAAACAATCTATGTTATTGATAAGGAACATAATGAGTTTTTTCGGAGTTCGGGGGTTAATCCCGTTCCCAGGTATGCCTTTCATTCTGGCAGATGTTCGATCGATATCACTTGCAGTTCCTCGACCGTGGACTTCGTTGCATCTGATTCCTCGGGAGCTACAAAGGATCGAGGGGTGAGGAAATCTTCTTCGTCATCCTCGAGTACCTGTTCCTCGGATTCAGTCGAGGCTGTGGTCTGTGATTTCTATTTAGCCATCTGCTTGTATTTGATATTTGATTTCTCTGAGGTCGAAGGTGTCAACGCTGATGTTAAATCATGAACTGCAAACATCTCCATTGCTGCGTGTTGCTCCCCATAAACTGTTTTCACACCAACTTTTGTTGCAAACTTCATCATGTGGTAAAGAGTCAATGGTACCGCCCTCATGTTCTGGATCCACAGCCTTCCGAGCAATGCATTGTACCTCATGTCACCTCCAATGACAGGAAACTTTGTGTCCTGGATGGTCCTGACCACATTCTCGTGCAGGACGATCTCACCCTTCATCGCTTCGGTAGCCATGTTGAATTCGTTTAAGACTCGAGATGCTGGTACGATTTGATCTAGAAGCCCGAGCTGCTCTACAACTCTCGAGCTGGTTATGTTAGACGATCTACCTGGATCCACAAGAACATGTTTAACTTGAATTTTATTTAGTAAAATAGAAATTACCAGGGCGTCGTTGTGGGGCTGAGATAGGCCTTCTATTTCCTCATCGTTGAATGTAAGGGTGAATTCGGGCATATAATCTCGGGTTTGTTTCTCTTTCGTAATCGACACCTTGGTGCGTTTAAAAACAGGTCCCTGTGGGATGTCGACCCCACCAACGGTCATGTGGATGATATGCTGGTGTTCTTCCTGCTCATTCTTTCTATTGGCGTCTCTTTCTCTGAAGTGATTTTTGGCCCTGTCATTGAAGAACTCTCGAAAGTGACCTTTGTTGAACAACCGAGCTACCTCTTCTCTCAATTTTCTACAGTCTTCAGTCTTGTGGCCATGTGTACCATGATATTTACACATCAAGTTAGGATTCCTTTAAGGAGGGTCAGTTTGTAGAGGCCTAGGCCACCTGGTATCTTTAACCCTTCCAATGGCCGAAACGATAGATGAGGCATCGACGCCGAAGTTATACTCTGATAATCAAGGTGCTTCTATAGGATCAGTGTACTTGTAAAATCCAATCTTGCTCATGAGTCCTCGAGAATTTTCCACCCGATCGTTTCTTCGATCATTTTCAGGGGGATTGCGTCCCGAACTGCTGCTTTCTTCGATCCGGGACATATGGCTGGTACCTTTCTCTATTTGACCTCAGTTCTCTGTCGTATACCTCGAAGCCTTTACTGCTAACCTGTTCGGGTGAACTGACCCCGAGGGGGCTCCCAAAGGGTCTTCCTCGACCCTGATCTTTGATTGGTAGCGATTATGCACGTCTGCCCATGTAACAGCAGGGTATTCAACCATATTCTGCTTCAACTGCTGTGATGCTATCAAACTTCGCTCATTCAACTATTGTGTGAAAGCTTGAACACCCCAATCATCAGAGACTGGTGGAAACTCCATTCGTTCCATCTGAAATCGGGACACGAACTCCCTTAACATTTCGTTGTCCCTTTGTTTAATCTTGAAAATGTCTGATTTTCTAGTTGCGAACTTTATAGCACCAACATGTGCCTTTACAAATGAATCTGCCAACAGAGCGAATGAATTGATAGAGTTCGGGGGAAAGTTGTGATACCAAATAATTGCTCCCTTATATAAAGTTTCCCCAAATTTCTTCAGCAAAACGAACTCGATCTCGTCGTCCTCTAAGTCGTTTCTCTTTATACCGCATGTGTATGTAGTGATGTGCTCCTTAGAATCTGTGGTCCCATTGTATTTTGGTATGTTCGGCATGTGGAACTTCTTTGGAATAGGCTTCGGGGCTGCGCTCGGGGGAAAAGGATTTTGTACAAACTTTTTGGAATCCAAACCCTTCAGAATCGGAGGTGCCCCCGGTATCTGATCAACTCAGGAGTTGTACGTCTCCACCTTTTTGTCATTATCTTCGATCTTCTTTTCTCCTGATTCGATCCTTTTAGTGAGCTCCTCAGCATCTCATGATTGTAGGGTCAGTCCCCGATCCATTATCATTCGACCCCTCGGGCACCGGCTCAGTTCGACGAGTGGTTAGTGGCTCAGCCACAGTCAGAGGTTTTTGATTGGTTTGTAGTTGAGAAATAGAAATATGCTGAGCTTGTAGTATTTCGAAGATTACTTGGAGGCTAACTCCCCCATCTCCTAGACCCTGCGTTCCTTTACCACCAGGTCTGCCTCCCTGCGTATACTCCCTCCGATGTCTGCACCTAAGTCCGCATTTAGAGCAACGCGCGGACCAACATCGAATGGTTCTACAATCGGCACTACCCCGGGGTTAAGCGGTGGTACACTGGCCCTGAAGAAAATACATTGTCATTTCCCCCGTGAAATCCGAGGCCATCACCGCCGTGCATGGGTGCATTTTACGAGTTCGACATATTTCAACCTGAAAACAAAGAGTTTTTGACAAGAACAAGTGTGAAAATAACGTGTATTATTGAAATCAGCACTGAAATAATCATATTATATTTAGCCCCATGGTGGGTGCCAAACTGTTTACCCTAAAAATCTAACAATTAAACTTATGTTTGAGGTCTAAAAGATATGTAATTTAATCAAATACTGATTGATAATCGAGAAAATAAGTGTGTGAATTAAGTGAGCAAGATAGATCAAACCAATGCCTGAACAGGCCTCGACCTCGAGCCAAGACAACCTCGAGAAGACTTCAAATGAACAGTAGAATAAAGTAAAGAGAAACTAAAGAGAAATTATGGGAGATGAGTACAAAAAGTAAGATTGTATATTCTTTGTCAATAATTGATGATCTTTACAAATGATTGGGGTCCCCTTTATATATGAGGGGAACCCTAAATAAGGTACATTTCTATTTAAACTAAAGAATCTTATTGGGACTGTTGTATAACCACCTAGTACGAATTTGTATTAACTCGTATAAATCTATTCCGGAATTTACGCCATGATCTGGGGACGTGGCAATATCTTGTCCTTCTGTAACAAACTCATAATGGCACTTTCTTGGAGTCGGTCGTACTTGGCTCCGATGCTCTTCGAACACTCAGGTCTTCGAGCCTCTTATCCTGCCTTCGAGTCCGAGCTTGGTATTTATCGAACTTTTACCCTCGATGTAACCTCTCGAGCCTACAAAATGGGGCATATGATTTTGACCGTATACAGAACGAAATATTTGCCTCAACTTCTAGCTATAAATAACATGCTCTTGAACTGATTGGAGGATCACTTTGACCACTATTATTCACCACCCCTATAACACTTTTTCAATGAGATACATTATAATCATGGTTTTTTGGGTTTCGTTATGCCAACTGTAAGTTGAGACAAAATTTGTTTCTTTTCATTCGACTCGATATAACTACTACCCGAAACCTTTAGAGGTTCTTGTGATTTTTGAAGTCTCCAGGATCAGGTTATCTTTTTGTTGTTCCTGCTCAAAGTTCATTGCTGCGATTGTTTGGCTTATTTTCTGTCGAAAACTCTGATCGCAAGCTATTTATTTGGATTTCTGGTTTTCTTATTAATTCGGCACTTCGCGAACTGGTCAGTTTTCTTATTATGATTCTTTCTTGTGCTAGTTGTTGTTAGATAGACTAGTAATCTTCTTTAAACTTCGTCCCTGTTTTTACCTTCTTTTGCGTGTTATTCACACTTGGTTATGCTGAATGTCGTGCGGCATTCCTTTAAAATGCACACCAAGTTAAAGCACAGGTACGTCTCTTAACCTCTGTATGTGCACAATCCGGTGTGCTTAAACATGTTACCTTCCATAAGCGATTTATATTTAATTGTCTAGGAGCATATCAATAGGATATTAACATGCCTATAAAAGACTAATCTAGACAACTCGCAATCAATAACCTGCAATGTTTGAAGCCCTGTTATAACTATCCTTTGTTTAGGTTGAATGATTAAAGAACCTTAGTTAATTGCTAGAGATCCTGTCTTTAGGAATCAAAGGTAAATGAAGTCGACAATCTGTTTGTGGCAAAGTCTAATTCCATTCTGAAGTTGATCTGCAACTATTTGTATTTCGTTCTTAACTAATTGCCTTTTCCATAAGCATATTTAAAATCTGGAGTTTTCTTTTATGTTGGTTTTAATGTGAGGTTAGCTTTGCAAATGTTTTGGCTGTTTGGCCTTATCATTTAGTTGAGTTTTTTTTTTTTTGATTTTTAAACGATTACTTTTTATAACAAAATTATACGGGAAGAGGCTACTCTTTGGTAGCGTTACATAAACTTCGGGAGCTAGAAGGGGGTGCACTATTGTGCTTAGTGATATTAGTACTAGGTTTACAAAATGCGTAGTGTGTATTCCATGAAGAAGACGGCCTGTGAGTTGTGTTGCTAGTGGATGGTGCTCCCATACATGGTGAAGCCAATGATCCTTATGGTTTTGTGCTGCTTGGGTGGCTGGGATTATCCTGGGCCTTAGATGGCATTGTTGATCCTGATTAAATAGATGGATAGTGAACGGTGGCGGATGTGCCAAAAAAGTGATATTGCTTCCAGTTAGTTGTGATTCAAAAAAAGCCAAACTATCTGCAACCATATTTTTCTCCATGTATATGTGGACGACTTCCGTGCTAAGTAGTTGGTGGATCAAGCACCTGCAATCATGTAACAACGGTGAGTCTTGTATAGTTGTGCTATGGAGCATAGTGACTACCTGCTTGGCATCCATTTGGATTGACAGTGGAGTTAATTGATGGCTTGCAGCGAGTTGGAGTCCTCGTAATAGTGCCATTAATTCAGTTTCAATGACGTTCTTGGCAGAGTAGTTCTCCACATACCCCATGATCCAATGACCTAGGTGGTTTCTGAATACTCCTCCAAATCCGGCTTGCATGTTATTGTTTTGAAAGGCTCCATCTGTGTTTAGGGTGAAGGTGCCCATTTTTGGAGGTTACCCTTTCACATAAATGGGAAGGTGAGAGGTGGGACGTCGGGTTGTTGTTGTGTTGGTTAGGAAGTTAGAATTCCGTTGTTAGTTGGAGAATAAGATTAGGTGAGGGTAGATGTGATTTGTGCTCAAACTAGTTGGTGTTTCTAGTAATCCATAAATGCCACATGACAAATGGTATAAGAGTGGCTAGTGGTATGTTATGGGGTCAGTATTTTTTTTTGTTGCAAATAATTTGTTTAAGTCAAGGGTTAGTGGATGTGTTGTCAACAATGATTGAGTTTATTAGATTGAGTAGGTGTAGTTGTTTCCAACAATAACTTGCTTGGGTGCATGTGAGGAGTATGTGTTCAATGGATTCGACTTCCATGGGACAGTGGGCAAGTAGTGGATATATTAATCCCTAGTTTGTTGAGGTACGCTTTTGTGGGTAGTCTATTGTGACTAGCTAGCCGTAGGAAGTGTTTAATTTTAGAAGTTACTTGTAATTTCCAAATCCATCCATGTGTGTTGTTGTGTACGACTTGTTGGGTAATGGCTCGATAGCACAAGCTAACAGAGAATTGTCCCGTGTGAGTTAAACCCCACGTAATGTGGTTAGGTTGGGTATCAAAGTGTGAAGTATAAAACTATTAATTATTTGACTAATGTTGTTAGGAAAGATAAAATATATAGGTGAATCCTTGACGTTATAGAGGTTGAGTCACTTATTGACTGTAATGTTGATTTTATTTTTGTTAAAAGGCCCGTAGATGAGGCTTCTAATGCTACTATTTGGTGCAATGCAACTATCATGCCAGAAGTTAACGTTTGTACCATTGGTGACTTGCCATTGAAGGCCAAGTTGACAAGTGTGCCATCCCCTCATCAGATGTCTCCATACGGTAGAAGTTTTTGAGGTGGTAGATTTGTATGGTTTAATGTATTTGGAGACTAGTAGAGATGCCCAGGTGGAGGAGGGGTTGTGAAATAGGCGCCAAGCCGTACTAGCAAGTAGGGCTTCATTTTTACAACTAAGTTTTTGTATTCCAAGCCTTCCATGATCCTTAGGTGTGGTGACTTTTTCCCAAGAGAGAATATGTAATTTCCTTTTTTGAGCAATTGATCCCCATAAAAAAAAATTTTGGTAACTTTCTAGTGGTTGATGATGTAAGAGGGTAGTCGAATAATTTGCATGACATGGTTACTAACAGTGTTTAGTGTAGATTTTATTAATGTAGCTCGGCCAGCCATGGAGAGATGGTTGGTTTGCCAACCTGCTAGCCTAGTTTTAAAATTATCCAAAAAGAATTGGTAGTCTTTTTTAGAGGTTTTGCTGTGAAAATAGGAAAACCTAGATATTTCCCAAAGGATGATCCCTCCGGCATGCTAAAGCAAGATAGAACAAAATTTTTGTCAGCTGGAGGTGTATTCTTTGAGAAGAAAATTTTTGATTTTGCAAAATTTAGTTCTTGCCCTTAAGTGGTGAAGAGAGTGAGGATATCAATGATTTTATGACAACTGGCTATTTTAATATGGGAGGCCAAGATAATGTCATCGGTGAAAAAAATATGGAAAATTTCGGGACCTTCCTTATTCAAAGAGATGGGCTTCCAAATGGTGTAGTCCACAATATTGTTAATTTTAGTAGAAAGTAGTTCCATGCATAATATAAATAGATACGTGGAGAGAAGGTCACTTTGCCTCAAGCCACGCGTAGGGTGGAAGAATTTGGTAGGGTTTCCATTAAAAAAGATAGAGGTGGATGTGGTGGAGACACAAGACATAATGAGTGAGATGAATTTATGGGGAAGATGGAAGTAGTGTAAGGATTTTTTAATGAAGCTCCATTTCATTTTATCAAAGGCTTTGGCTAGGTCTATTTTAATGAGCATCTTATGACGTTTTACCATGAGAATTGTAGGTGGTGGATTAACTCTTGGACTATAAGAGCATTATCTGAAGCCATTTTGCCTATTTGAAAAGCAGTTTGGGTGGGACTAATGAGCTTTGAAATGAGAGGTTTATGTCGATTTACAATTAGTTTAGTAATTATTTTATATAGAGTATTGCATAGACTAATAGCTCAAAATTGAGACATATTGGTTGGACTCTTGACCTTAGGAATTAAGCAAACATAGGTACTGTTTATTTCTGGAGGAATACGGCCTTGATCAAATATATTATGGAGAAAGGTGATAAGTGATTGGTTTATATTATGCCAAAATTTTTGATAAAAAAGTGGATGGAGTCCATCTGGACCTGGGGATTTGCAAGGCTTGAATGAGTGTACTGCATTGTAAATCTCAGAGTTTGTAAGGGGTTGGGATAATAGGTCCAAGTCGACAAGGGATAATGAATTTGAGTAGTGAGTTTGGTAGTTGTATTGAGAATGGGAATGTGAGGTTGTGTATAAATCTGTATAGTAATTGAGTGCAATTAGTTGGAGCATATTGTTGTCAGTGATCCATTCTCCGTTTAAAGCATGAAACTTATTACGTCGTCTACGTTTGAGTGTAGATAAATGAAATAATTTTGTGTTTGCGTCACCCTCATTAAGCCGATTAACACGAGATTTTAGTTTCCATAAATCCTCTTCAAGTTTTAAAATATGATTATATTGAGTCATTAATTCCTGTTCTAAATTATGTAAGAAATTACTTGTATGGTAGTGAATGGACTTTTGAATTTCGGCTAATCTAGCTGTAATATTATTTTTCCTATGAAAAATATTATCAAAGAAATTTTTATTCCATTGTTGAACTATTTTTGTAAAGTCAGCGATGACTTCCACAATAGGGGGATTAGGGTGCCAAACATGTTTTACTAGTCTAGGGAATTCAGGATGGGGTAACCACATAGTTTCAAAGCGGAATACCGTATTTTTTTATGTGTACGTTTAACCAGTGATAAGAGAAGTGGACAGTGATCCGAGTGGGTTCTAGGTAAGTGGTGGACATGAGCTTCTGGGTATAGATGAAGCCATGCATCATTGGCTACTATTCGATCTAAGCGTTCTAAAATTAATGCACCTCATCTTCTTTTGTTAGTCCAAGTGTATTTGCTGCCGGAAAAACCTAAATCTAGGAGGTTACAATAGTTAAGACAATGTAACATATTATTAGCCCTAGTATTATTTATTGAGTTACCACCATATTTTTCGTGTGAGTAAATAATATTGTTAAAATCACCACCCACGAGCCATGGGCCCTTATAACTATTAGCTATAGTTTTTAGGTTTTGCCACAGTAATTGTCTAGAGCCCATATTATTATGTGCATCTACTGCAGAAAATAGAAAAGGAGTTCCATTGGGGCATACCTGTAGCATGCAGTGGACCTCTTGGTTTGTAACCATAATTTCAGAGACTTGTACAGAATGATCATTCCAAAGAACTACAATACCACCTGTTTGACCATCTGTCGGTGCTTGAGAGAGGTGAGTGAAAGAAAAGTCAAGCTGGAGGGAATGGTGATCTTGAACATGAGTTTCTAGTAGTACTACCGGTGGTGGCTGATAGTAGTTGAGGAGAGATCTGAAATTTCTTCTAAATCAGGGGATTGGGCACCCCTACAGTTCCAGATGATGAAGTTCATTGATCTATTGCGAGATGGGGGTGGTGGGCTGGCAATGTCTCTTCCTGAGCTTGAGTCGCTGAGGGTACTGTTGGTGCTTTCCCTCGTAGTGTTGGAGTGATGACTACCGCAAATTTCCCCTCTTCTGGATTCACTGGGGGTCTCAGTTTGATCAAGCACTTGGTCACCTCGGGAGGACAATTGAGAATGGTCATCCCCTCTTTTAAGATTTGAGCTAGGTCGTGTGGGTTCTGGATGTGGACTATGATTTCTTGATTGTTGACTATAATTGAGAAGGTTAGTGCATGGTTTTGAAGGCCCATCTCCAACCATGATTGTGGGGGGTGGAAGATGTTGGGCGCTTGAGTTGTGTATATCACTGGGAAGTAGGGGGTGGTTGATTGGTGGTGGGGAATTATTTTCGGATGGAGAGAGTGTATGCGGAGTGGTCGAAATGGCATTAGATATGGTCGAGAGTTTTGAGTGCGTAGAGGAAAGTGAGGAGTTAAAGATCTCTGCATGGTTATATTCTGAGTTTCTGGGAATGTTTTTTGTCAAAGTTAGTGATGGTGGGGAGTTTTGTAATGATTGATTGTGTGTAGGAGTGTGGTTTCCAGTGGCTGGGGAGGGCGGTGATGTTTATGATTGATTGGTATGCGTAAGTGAATTGGGTTGGGCACGTGGACTCTGGGATGCCAGATTGGTTTGGGAGTTGGGTTGAGTATCTAAGGGGGTAAGATTAATGGGCTGGGAGTGAGGGGGTGAATGGGGACGGTTGAGTGTGATATTAGATGGGCTAACAGTAGAAGGGTGATCGTACATGTGAGAAGGATTCCTATTGGGTGATGGGGGCGGCATGTCTGGCGTGTTATTTGTGAGGGATGATTAGTGTCCAAGGAACTACTGCTTACCCTAGGTTGTGGTGAAGTAGGGTAAATATCTAATGAGGGATGGAGAAGGCGGTTAGTTGGGGCATAAGTGGGTATGGTCTTAGCAGGTGACCCGTTTTTAGTGTTAAGATTTTTTGAATTGGGCTTCTACCTCTTTTAGTGGGCTTATCATTAGGCCATCTAACGTTTGGTGTAAGGTTGTGTCACTTTGGTTGAAGATAATATCGAGTTGATCATATTTATTAGTTAGTGGAATTTGTTTATGATTAGCAATTGTGGCAGTGTTAATATTAATAATTTTTGAAGGAGATAAGGTAGTAGACATACCTGGGAGATGAGTGTCAGCTTCATGTTTATGTGCATGTAGCGTGGATCTAGTGGAGCTAGTGTGGGCGGATGGTCTCTTCTTCGCAAAGATGACAGTCTTCCACTCCGAGGTTGTAGATGTTGTGGCATTTGTATTGGTTTCTTTGCCATTAGGAGATGTCAAGTGATTTGGTTGCGTCCACAGCTGACACATAACATGTTAACTCCCTCATAGTGAATTGGTTGACGATGAGTTCCTATAAAAATATGTGATTTTAGTGGTTGTTCCAATGGGACTTCAATGCATAATCTGGCATAATGTCCCCTTACCATTGAGGAGGTGCAGGTATCAACCTTAAGGAGTTTCCCTAGTTTATTTCCCACTTGTTGTAGTATATGGGAGTCATAGAATTCCGTGGGTAACTCCGGTAGTCTTGCCCAAATCGCCGTATAGGTGAGTTTCGAATTTGATGCTAGGAATTTCGGTTCCCACCTTCTAACAGAGAGAAAGTAGCCTAACACGAACCACGGTCCCTCATGCAATGCTTTTGACATATTTTCTTTGTGTTGGTATTTAATAAGGAAAAATTCATTGCCTAAGTCTATGAGAGCTAGAGGCTCTGTGGGTTGCCATAGTTGTTGTAGTTTTTGTTTGAGTGTAATGTGTCCTATTTTCTTTCCATATACTTTGATGATAATAGAGTGTTGCCAAGGTTGGCACAATCTATTTTTATCGTCCGTAGTTATGAGAATGAAGTTATCATACTCTGAACCCTCCAATGTCTCAGCGGACATGTCAATATGGTTATGGTTTTCAAGAACTGTAGGGTTTGATGAAGCATTGGTGTGGACTAGGACATGTAGGAAAGAAGGTTTTGTATTCTGGGTAGCTAAGGGGAATCAATGAGCATTGTTTGTAAGCCAGTGGAGTCTAGAGTAGGTTTAGGAGGAGGAGAGGCCATTTGGTGAATGGGGAAGAACAGGGAAGAGTAAGTTTTTTAGTGAGAAGGTAGAGAGTCTCTCTCTACAATTATATTATATACATTTACATTCGGTGAAAAAATTAGTTAAGTTTTTCTTTACCAGTATACTTGTTGCATTTGTCTTTATAGTTTTTAATTAGTAATATTTTACTTGTGACATATGAGCAGGGGCGGATCTACATGTAATGTTCCGGGTGGTCGAGCACCCATTAACCTCGACGCGGACCGTATATGGTTATATAGAAACTTGTTATAAAATTTATATACGAATTCAGTAGCACCCATTAAACAAAATAGTAGTCGGGTGCTTTGGTTCGAAGCCTGATTTCAACACCTCATGCTAGGGCAAGCACGCAGGTTCGATTTTCCACAAACTTAAAGACCTCACGTCCTCTTTTTTCTACCATTACAAAGTTCTTTTTTTTTTTTTTTTTTTTTTTTTTTTTTTTTTTTTTTTTTTTTTTTTGTATTTTCTTTATACACTTTCCTACTACTTTGCTGACTTTGACTTGGTTTTAACTTAGAGCTTCTTATTTTTCTTACCCGTTCTCACTGATTTTTTATTCATCCTCTCCAATACAAATGTTCGTCTTCTTTGTTTGTTCTTTTTTTAATACTTTTTTGGTTCACTTTTTCGTTTAGTTTTATCTTCTTCGTTTTATGTTTTCGTGTCAGCAGCTTGAAGGTCAGCACCCACGATCATAAAATTCTGAATCCGTCGCTGCATATGGGTTGCCTTTATAAACAATCAGGCATGCTTACTATTTTAAATTTGCCCCAACTTATTTCAAATCTGGAGTATTATATCGAATAACCTGGTTTATTTTAAGAGCCCATATAACTGTTCATTTTACTAATTATTTAATAAATTCGGAGGCCAACATGAGCCATTTCTTGCCTTGTATGCTATATGGACGAGTCTTTACCTATTTGCTTTGTGTGACGCTTAGCTAAATCAAATGTAGTAACCTTAGCTCTTATTTGGGTCTAGAACTTCCATTTAGATAGTGTCCAACGCCTCCTGGACTACAGAAATGGGACGAACAGACCTATTAAGATACAATTTAAAATCAACTAGTGCGTTTTAGGTAACAACTTAAAGATAGTAAGTAATGAGGGTAACAGACATGACACACAAATTGCCCGAATAGCCATTGCATTTTTGGTTGTAAAAGTTTTAGCAGGCTTTACACGGGAGTTGATCCATTAAACATAAAACGTTAGGTCCCCTTTAACATTTTAACTGGTCATTTTTATATATTTCATTTGTGGGGATAGCTAGATTTAATTTATTTATTTTAGTATGTTTCCAATGGTAATTTATGTAATAGTCATTACATAACAGAAGAGGTTTTACCTACCTTCAAATAGTAGCTTTACTTCTTCGTTCCTTGTGATGCCTAATATTTATAACTTATAAGTATTGTTGCCTAAGGTCTTTGAAACTGTTTCGTTCTTTGTTATCATTCAAATTATTTGTTTTACTTTCTTTGTCACTTAGTATAATTAGTAATTAATGTGTATGTTTAACCAGTTGGTCATTTTTTATTATTATTCAATTGGTAAGATCAATCACTTAGTCTAATAAATAATGCCGCATAGTTTAAAATTTGGCTGGGAACTACAATTGTGGACCTCGAATAGTGTCTAACATATTCTATTCGAGGTAACTTGAAGCCTTACCCGATCTTTGGTAACACATACTAGTTAAATCAGCTATCTTCAAATAGGTTCTCTAACGCACCTTAAAAAAATCGTTTGGTGGCTACTTTTCTCTTTTAATACCCATTTAAAAAAGTTGTCACATGTCGAAACCCGCTTTCGCGAGAAAATGGGGCGCGACAACTGTTTCTTTTATCATTCCCTGTTGTAGTTACCGTGTCTTGTACCCCTTTTGCATGTCATCTCCCAATAATATTTGTTAACTCTTTATTTGTTGTTATGTTGCTCGTATATTTCTGTCCGTACAGGTTTATTTACGTGGGTGTCTTGTTATAGTATCGTCACTACCTCGTTGTGGTTAGACTCGACACTTACAGAGTATATTGAGTCGGTTGTACTCATACTATACTCTGCACTTCTTTTGCAGATTTTGGTACTGGTCCCAAGTGCATGTGAGGCGTACCAGCTCGAATTGGCATTTGGAGACTCGAGGTAGATCTGCTGGCATCCGTAGACCTTGAAGTCCCCTTCCTCATTCCCTATTTACTGTTCTTTTCATTCAAGACAGTTGTATTTATTTCAAACCCTATTTGTAGAGACTCTAGAAGCTCGTGAATTTGTGACTCCATATCTGTGTTATACTTAAATATTATTGGTTTTTATGTCATTTCGTACTCCGTTTGAGTTTACTTTTGGTTTAATTAGTTTTATTTATTTGAATTGATTAACATTGGCTTAAATATCCTCCAACGTTGGCTTTCCTAGCAAGTGAAATGTTAGGCGTCATCACGGTTCTGAAGGTAGGAATTCCGGTCATGACACTAACTGCAGATATGCATCATTTTCAAAGCCTACTTTTGAAAACAAATTGTCTAAACGCTCAGAGTCGAAAGTTAAAATCTCTTAGTTATAATTCTCAAATGGAATACATGGCATAAAATTGCTTCTAATATAAGTACAATTCACTTAAAGTGAGATACACAACTAAACAAAGACAAAATTATTCTTAGATTAACCCTGCTTATCACCAGGAATTTCAACCCTACTTTTGACTTTGAAGCATCATTGATCTGTCAATTTAGAGGTCAAGTTTTCAAATCACATCCACATACTCACAGATACCAACTTGCAATTCAAGTACAAGTGTTATAATAACATTTAAATCCAGTTCATACTCAAATAGACATGAACATACAAATCAATGGTGACAACTGCTAAATCAACAGAGAATAACATATAGTTTTACACTCAAATAAAATTCATACTCATATAAACATATGCATACTAGTCAGTGATGGCAATCATAAACTTAACGATGAAGAACATATGAAATTATTATTTTAAAGATATGGTTATGCTAAATCAAATTACATAATCAGAATCTAGGAATTGTATCTTAATGTAGCAACATAAGCAATAGGAAATAGCAAACGAAGTAGATCTGGAGCCCAGCAATGAAAGAAATCAGAAGTACTCGCGATCCCGCCAAGATATTTAGCCAAAAAACCAGGAGCACTAAGCTAAGGAGCAGAAAATTTTAGTATCTTAAAAGTTTGGAGTTTTCAAATCTCTCCTCAGTTGTTTTTCTAAAATCTTCAGCCTCTTCTGAAATACTTATTGTGTGATAATGAGAATGTGAAATAGGAGTGTATTCAGTGTATGCTGAATATGAGTTGATTCTCTGAAGGAATGCAGAGATAAAGATTCCTAAAATGAGTGTGTGAGTGATTCTTTTATGTAGAAAAAATGAGGGAATGTGTGAGGGAATCTGTCAGCTGAAAAATAGGAAAGAAACATTTTCTAAAAATAGATTTTTGGACAACTGTCCATTCAGATTATTCCTTCCTCTTTAATCAGCCCCTTTAACTTCTGAATTTACCCCTTTTTACCCTAAATTTGACCTAATTCCTTAGTCTTTATTGCGTTTTAATCCCCTCCCTTATCTTCTATCACTTTCTCAGCAGCTCAACAGAAAAGATTCACTAATTTTCCTATTTCCTTAGCGTCACGACCCAATTCCCCCTCTGTTGGGTATCGTGATGGCACCTAGTCATAGGGACTAGGTAAGCCTAACATTTACCGAATGCATTAATAAATAATATTTAACAACTTTAGAAAAGGAATACTCTATAAAATTTATAATTTTCCAAAACCGGTAGTACAAGTCATAAGCCATTCTAGAGAAGTTTTACATAATGAACACATCACTGTTTCGGAATAGAAGAAACAATGAAGTTAAATACATTAGAGGGTGACTTCGGAGCATGTGAATACCCGACAGGTGTACCTTGAAGTCTCCAGCAACACCAATCATGAATCTCAAAACCTACTCGATCCGGAGTACCTGACTCTGCACAAAAATGTCCAGAAGCATAGCATGAGTACACCACGGTGGTACCCAGTAAGTATCAAGCCTAACTTTGGTAGGGTAGTGATAAGGCCAGGTCAAGACACTCACTGAACATCTAAATTTGTGCAGGATATGACATAAAGCTGACAACAAAGGAATATTTAATGAAATGTCAATAGAAAACAGTAATAGATTACAAATAGTAGTAACGATAAGGGAAACACGGCTGTCAACGAGAAATAACCAAGTAACTAGACAACGACATAGTTGGAATACAGACAAGGGTAAATGTGCTCAGGAAGGGAAAACGATGTCAACTCAAAAAATCAAATCGTTTCTAATACACCACTCCAATAATCCCAATTCTCGAAATCTCATACCATAGATCACATCTTTCAACCTTTAACACACACGGCACCTTGTGCCCACATATTTCCATCTCTCCTTTCGTGGCAAAGTTCACGTGCCACTCAGTACATAATATCCGTGACAAATGTTAATTAGGATGTTCAAGAGACTTTATGTATATATGACGAAAGTAAGACTACAGCTTCTGAACCAAGTGGGAAATCAATGAGAAAAAATAAGTTTATTTTGAAATCCATTTGGGTAATGAAAATAACTTTTTTTAAATAAATACAACATCGGATAAGCTACTGAATTTAATATATGATTTATTGAATTACAATATAATAATAATTTCTTTTTAAGTAAAATAAAAACCTCAGACAGGCCAAGGAGATTAAGTTGAGAAATCAATTGAAGTTTAATATGACAACTAGTAAAAAATGGTATGTATCAAAATAAACAACGGGTTTTAACTTAAAAGTCACACAAGGCAGCATACTAACAACTCAGCAAGACAGAAGTCAATGATTCAACGTAGTAAATTCACCTAGAAAATCAATTTACCAAAAAAATAGTATTAGAAAAAAGAACTCAGGAAATTACGGCAAGGCGCTAAATCAACGACAATAACTCTTCCTTGGAAAATAGTAAAAGAATCGGGAATACAAGTTCTCAGTATCTCGTACAAAAGAACTGAAACCAATACAACAAACAGGGAATACAAACACAAAATATGTTGCGGCGCGCAATCCGAGCCCACCATATAATATCAATATCAAAATTTACCCTTATTCCACTATATCAATTCACCCTTATTATAATGTTGTGGCGTGAAACCGGTCGCACCATATAATAACGATATCATAATATAAATATCCTCCCTTATTTCACCACCTCCCTTATTTTACCTGTTGCGGCGTACAATCTGATCCCCTTACGACAATATAAATAAATAACAACAATTCAGTAACTCTATTTACAAGAATTTCTACAATCAAAGTTATCAGCGCACAACAACGGGGGAACCACATAGAACCCGGAGGAACACAACAAACTTTACAAAATCTCCCAATAGGTAAGTTACATGATAACTAAGAATGCAATCACAACTATTAGGACATATAGCAGATAAGTACAAAACATAGAAGAAACTCAACAATTAAGCGGTAACAAGACAACAAGGAAGGCAGTAACTTCAACTAAGACATATAAGGCCAAATAACGAGCAAGAAGTACAGTTAGGTGCTAGCAACATCAGATTAAATATGTAAGAGTAGATTGACAACGAGATACTACATATTATGACAATTCAATTAAAGGCATGGGAAGAGACTAGACAATCTAAACTGGTCAAATACCACATATAAATCACCTTGCATACACGACCTTCACATAACAAGATAGCACAATTACTCAATTCCTAAGGGGTAGTTTTCCCCACACAAAGTTAGGCAAGACACTTACCTCAATTAGGCCAAATCAATACTCAAATTAGCTTTTCCTTTAAAAATCCACCTCCGCTCGGCTCGATTTAGCCAAATACGACTTAAATACATCAAACAATGCAACAGAAAACAACTTCAATTAACAAAGTTATGATCTTCATACAATTTGCAAAAAGTCAACCCCCCCGGGCGTGCACCTCGAAACCCAATAAAATTTACAAAACCCAAAACCTCATTCCGATACGAGTTCAACCATACTAAAATTATGAAATTCCGATACCATTTCGTCCATCAAATCATGATTTTTCATTTTGAAAACTTTCTTCAAAAACCTAAATTTTTCCTCAACTCAAACCACAAATTAAATGATAAAAATAAATATAAAATTATGGAATATATTAAATTCTAGGTGAAGAACATTTACCCAATCGATTTTATTGAAAAACCCACAAAGAATCGCTCAAAAACGAGCTCTACAAGTCAAAATATGATAAAAATAGCCTAACCCTCGATTTGGAAAACTTATATTCTGCCCGGTCTGAAAGCATTGCGAACGCGGAGAAAGGGACGCGTTCGCGAAGAAGAAAAGTTAAGGCTGCCAAGAAGTGCTTCGTGAATGTTAAGACACACTCGTGAACGTGGATAATAATAGACGGGAACCTACGCGAACGCGAAGAGTAACGACCACCAGTGCTCAGAGCCTGGTTCCTACTACGCGAACGCAGAATGGAGGACGCGAACGCGATGAAGGAAATGAGCACAGCTACGCAATCATGAGGCATACTACGCGAACACGAAGAAGGAAATTGAGGCGGTCAGCAAAGATACTCCGCGAATGCGGAAGGAGCTTCGCGATCGCAAAGAAGAAGAACACCAAAAAATAGAAACAAAAGTTCACAAATAGGAGAAATTGACCCGTAGCCCGCCTGGGACACTCCCAAGGCCCCCGTCACCCTGTCTAAACACACGAACAAGTTCTATAACCTAACACGAACTCGCTCAGGGTCTCAAATCACATCAAACAATGACGAAAATACAAATCACACCACGAATCGAACTTATGAACTTTCAATCTCCCAACTTCAAAAACTCGCATTGAAACCTATCAAATTAACCTGGAATGACGTCAAATTTTCCAGACAAGTCCCAAATGACATAATTGAGTTGTTCCAGCTCTCAAAATCGCATTCGGACCCCGATATCACCAAAGTCAACTATCAGTCAAACCTTTCCACTTTCCAAACTTCAATTTTCACCGAAATGTTGCCGAACCCTTTTAGAAACATCCAAATTAAATTTCGGGCATGTTCCCAAGTCCAAAATCACTATCCGAACCTACCAGAAATGTCAAAACTCCGATCCGAGGTCAAATACTCAAAATTCAAACCCTAGGTCAATTCCTTCAACTTCGAACTTCTCAAATGAGAGTCACTCCTAAAATCCTTTCCGAACCTCTCAAAAATGTTTGAACCGATGATGCACGCAAGTTATAATACACTGTGTGAAGCTTCTCGTGACCTCAAACTTCCGAGCCGAATGCAATTTCTCAAAATGACCAGTCAGGTCATTACACTTATCCCTCCTTTAAATTTATGGTTATTACAAATAGCCACACCAAAAGGAATCACATGGATCAGAACAAGAACAATGATAAAAAACAAACCACTTAACAAATTACTTGCTTCAATAGCTAATTAGTTCAAAATTGATTAAACAAACAACTTATGCAATTAAACTAATTATCATTTAATCAAACTAATAACCAAAACGTGCAAAATACAAAATTATTGTTCATTGAATCCTAATCGATCTAAAACATGTTATACACATGAAAATGTGATGACCCGATAAGTTATCTCATATTTTAAAACCTAATTCTGTGATTCGAAGCCTTAAAAAGTATGTTTTAGACTTCCTTGATTTGCGTGAGTAGGCCGGGTGTCTTTTCGGAAAGCTTTTATGTTAAAAACTGAGCAAAATAAGAATATGTGCCTAAGAACTTTATTTAAGTTGACTTCAATCAACATTTTGAGTAAACGGACCCGAATTCGTATTTTGAAGGTCCCGGTGGGTCCCTACTATGATTTAGGACTTGGGCGTATGCCCGGAATCGAATTCGGAAGTCCCTTTCCCGAGATATCGGACTTTGTCGAAATTTGAATGTTAAAGGCTTAATGAATTTGAAATATTTGACCAAAGCTTGACTTTTTGGATAACGGGTCCATATTTTGGATCTGAAACCCGGTATAGGTACAATAACATATTTGAGACTTGTCTGTGAAATTTAATGAAAAACGGAATTGGTTTGACATGATTCAGACGCCTGGTTGTAAAAATAGAAGTTTTAAAGTTTTCTTGAAAAATTTCATTTGTTTTGGTGTTCAATTCATAGTTTTAGGTGTTATTTTGATGTTTTGATCGAGCGAGCAAGTTCGTATGATATTTTTAGACTTTTGTGAATAGTGGTTTAGCGCCCCGAGGGCTCGGGTGAGTTTCAAATAGGCAACAAAGTGAATTAGACTTAGAACATTTGCTGGTGTCTGTAATTTCTAGGAACTGGCCTCTGATCTCGCATTGGCGAGGCGAGACCAGAGTTCGGTATTTGCGAACATTTCCAGCTTCTTTCAGGCTCTCATTTGCGAGTCATTTCTTTGCATTTGGAAAGAGAGCCTGGGTCAGCCTAGGTTCGCATTTGCGATCATTAGGTCGCATTTGCAGAATACCAGTGTCCGCATTTTCGAACAAAGCTTCGCATTTGCGATGGGAGCTGGGGAGGGAGATTCTTCGCATTTGTGATCATTGGGTTGCATTTGCGGTCAAATCAGTGTTCGCATTTGTGAACTTTTCATCATGAATGCGATAATTGCAAAGGTGTGAGAGTCTTCTCTAATGCGATGGATTTCTCGCATTTATGGGCTTCGCATTTGCGAAACCTAGGTCGCAAATGCAACATCTGCAACTGAAGAAAATATGATTTAGACGGGATTTTTGGTTCATTCTTCAAATTTTCAAAACCTAAACCATAGAGGCAATTTTTCCAAGACTCTTTCTTCCCCAAATCATTGGTAAGTGATTCCAAGCTATTTCCTTTCAATCTTTCACTACTTTTCCTAAGATTTCAACCTAAAATATAAGGTTTTCATGGTGGAATTGGGGGTTTTTGGGTAGAAACTAGGGATTTGGTAAATTGGGGATTTAGACAACAAATTAAGGTCGGATTCCAAAATAAATTATATAACCGGGCTCGGGGGTGAATGGATAATCGAATTTTGCTCCGAATTTCAGGTTTGGACCAAGCGGGCTCGGGTGTTGACTTTTTAAAAAATGGCCTAAATTGTATTCTAGCAATCGTGGGTAGATCCTAAGGCTTAATTTGAATCGTTTGGTTGGTAATTTGCTAGATTCTATTGGTCCGGGGGCTTTTTTGAGAGGCAAGGTTGTGATTGAGCAGTGCGTGGTCTTTGGAGTGAGGTAAGTGTTTTGTCTAACCTTGATTTGTGAGAATTAGGAACCCTCAGACTATTTGCTATGTGAATTTCATGTGAGCGGCGTATATGTGAGGTGATGAGTGCTTATGCACCGCCAAATTATCTATTTTCCCATTTTTCTTATATTATCTCTTTTTTTGTCTTCATTGTTTCATGCTCTTAATGTGTTTCCATGCCTAACTGCTACTTGTTAGTCATTATTTCCTCATATTCATGATATTAGTTCTTTCCATAGTTTCATTATCTCCTATTATTTGCTTAAGCTGGTTTATCTATACCTTTTGGTTGTAAATTTTGAATTGGTCTCGTTGTGTAGTACCATTTATGTGAACTTTCATGGTGTAGAAGTTTCCTATTTGTTTCGGGTGTTTAGAAATTGTCAAGAGTTTATGTGATTTGAATTGTGAATTTACTGCGCATATTGAGTACTTGATATTGATATGGTGGGATCGGGTTGTTCCAACAGGTGGAATAAGGGTGATATATTGAGGTGGAATAAAGGTGAATCTATATTGTACGGTGGGAACGGGTTGCACGCCGCAACATGTGTAATAAGGGTGGATTGTTTGGTGGAATAAGAGTAAACTATGATTATGTTATTGTGATATGATGGGATCGGATTGCGCGCCGCAACACTTTTATATATATTCATTGTTGTTTATTTTACTATGATGAAATAAGGGAGTAACATGAGGTGTATGTTGGGATCGGGTTTCGTGCTGCAACAACCTATGTGTTTATTTTTTTCCTGAGCTATGTTAGCTTTACGGTATTCTCTTTTGCACTTAAGGATTGGTAAATTCTGAACGTTGTTGGCTTATTTCCTGGAGTTGTAGTTATTTATTGCAATTTACTGCTTTATTCTATTCTGCATTTCCTTTTCTGCCTTTATTATATATATTGCGTACAGGCTTTAGTGTGAGTGACCCGCCTTAGCCTCATCACTACTTTGTCGAAGTTAGGCTCGGCACTTACAAAGTACATGGGGTCGGTTGTACTCATACTACACTATGCACTTCTCGCGTAGATTTTTGCATTGGTCCCAACTGATCGAGAGGCGTAGGAGCTCGGACTGGTTCATCGGAGACTCAAGGTAGATTTGTTGTCGTTCGCAGACCTTGAAGTCCCCGTCTATATTTTCTGTTTTTACTATTTCTTTCGTTCAAACAATTGTCTCTTTCAAACTATTACTTGTAGTAAGTTCTAGAAATTCGTGAATTGTGACTCCAGATCCGGTTATAGTAAATATTGAGGCTTTTATATTATTCCGCACTCGCTTTAATTTGTTTTAACTTATTTGCTGTTATTTACTGAATTGAATAAGAATTGGCTTAATAATTCTCTAACATTGGCTTGCCTAGCAAGTGAAATGTTAGGGGCTATCACAAACCCAACGGTGGGAATTCCGGGTCGTGACAAGTTGGTATCAGAGCACTAGGTTGCCTAGGTCTCACAAATGAGGAGCAGACTTAGTAGAGTCTGGAGGATTGGTACGGAGACGTTTGTACTTATCTTCCAGAGACTATGAAGTGTAGGAACAAATTTCACTTCTATTCTTCTATGTTGTGCAATTTTGTTCTCTCAATGCTAATTGAACTTTTCTACTCTTATTCTCTCGTAGGTGGCGAGAATACGTACCACATCTTCAGCAGAGCGGAAGCCTGAGCCTCCAGTGGCAGCTCCTACGAGGGGCAGAGGCCGAGGCAAGGGCAAGGCTCAGCCTAAAACTCGAGCAGCAGCCCCAGAAGTGGAGCCTAAGGTAGAGTTTGACGAGGAGGTTCCAGCCCAGATTGTTCCTGCTGGACCAACTCAGGTTCCGTAGGGGTTCATGCCACCCCAATGCTTCAGGACGCCTTGGTCCATTTGGTGGGCCTTATGGTGTGTGTGGCCCATACTGACGCATTTCCCATGGCATCAGTCGTCTCTCAGGCTGGAGGAGCAACCCAAACTCATGCTACTCACACTACGGAGCAGATGGCTCCCCAGTATCAGACTCCATCAGCTCATCGAGTCGGAGTAGTTCAGCCGGTTGTTGCGACAAAGACCGGTGATGGGTCAACTATGTATTCTGGGGCTTTATGGAGATTGGACAGGTTTACCAAGATCTTTCCAGTCCACTTCAGTGGTGCACCTTCAAAGGATCCCAGGAGTATCTTGATAACTGTCATGAGGTGCTACGGAACATGGGTATGGTGGAGACTAAATGTGTTGATTTTGCTTCATATCAAATGACTGGTTCCGCTAAGAAATGGTGGAGAGATTATTTAGTTACCAGACCAGCTGGGTCGCCTACTCTTACTTAGGACCAGTTCTCTCAGCTCTTCCTAGAGAAGTTCCTCCCTATCATATTGAGAGAGGAGCATCGTCGTCAGTTCGAGCGTCTCCAGTAGGGCAATATGACTGTTACTCAATAAGAGACCCATTTTGTGGATTTGGCCCACCATGCTCCTCTTCTGCTTCTTACCGAGAGAGAGAGAGGGTGAGGAGGTTTATTGATGGACTTTCTTAGCCTATCAGATTGCAGATGGCTAAGGAGAGTGGGAGTGAGATTTCTTTTCAAGCGGCTGCCAATGTCGCCAGGCGAGTCAAGATGGTTCTTGCTCAGGGAGGTCAGGGGTCTGACAAGAGACCTCGTCATTTCGGTGGGTTCAATGGTGCCTCGTCTGGAGGCAAGGGGTACTTTTGGTAGAGGCCATCCTCCCAGGTCATTTCATTCAGCGCTTCAGGCATCCCACAGTGCTTTAGGGAGTCGTGGTCATTATGTACCTCATCCTGGACGGCCAGCCTATAGTGCACCACCAACTCTTATTCAGAGTTATTACCGTGGTTATCTGGCCCGTTCGGGTCAGTCTCAGTTTCCGCAGCCATAGTACCAGGATGGATGTTTCGAGTGTAGTGGTTATAGGCATATCAGGAGGACCTGTCCGAGATTATTGGGCGTCAAGCCACAACATCAGGGTTCTAGTGCCATGGTCCCGGCACCAATTGATGCACCGCCTGCTCAGCCAGCCAGATGTAGGGGTCAGGCAGCTAGAGGTAGAGGTCAGACTATTAGAGGTGGAGGTCAGGCCGTTAGGGGTAGAGGCCAGCCAGTTACAGGCCATCTCATGGACGTTGTTCAGAGTGGTGGGGCCCAACCCCGATGTTATGCTTTCCCAGACAGGACTGAAGCTGAGTCATCTAGCATTCTTATTATAGGTACTATTTCAGTTTGCAGTAGAGATGCTTCAGTTCTGTTTGACTCGGGTTCTACTTATTCCTACATGTCATCCTATTTTGCTTCATATTTGGTTGTGCCTCGTGATTCTTTGAGAGATCATGTGTATGTGTCCACACATGTGGGAGATGCTATTGTTGTAGATCGTGTTTAACGTTCGTGTGTGGTTACTATTGGGAGTCTTGAGACTAGCATAGATCTTCTACTTCTCGATATGGTTGATTTTGATGTCATTTTGGGTATGGATTGGCTGTCACCTTATCATGCTATACTGGATTGACACGCCAAGATGGTGACCTTAGCCTTGCCAGGTTTCCTCGATTAGAGTGGAGATGGACTTCTAGACTTTCTACAAGTAGGGTTATCTCTTATATGAAGGCTCGGCATATGGTCGAGAATGGTTTCTAGCTTATTTGGCTTATGTCCGCATTTCTAGTACGGAGGTTCCGTCCATGGATTCAATACCAATTTTCGAAGAGTTTCCATAGGTATTTCCTGCAGACCTGCCGGGGATGCCACCTGACAGGGATACTGATTTATGTATTTATTTGGCTCCGGGCACTCAGCCCATTTCTATTTCGCTATACCGTATGGCACCGCCAGAGTTGAAATAATTGAAGGAGCAGTTGCAGGATTTTCTTAATAAGGGCTTCATTAGACCTAGTGTCTTTTCCTGGGGTGCATCTGTATTATTCATGAAGATGAAGGATGGATCGATGAGGATGTGCATAGATTATCGAAAGTTGAACAAAGTCACCATCACGAACAAGTATCCATTGTCGATGACTGATGACTTATTTGATTGGCTTTAGGGTGCCAAGGTGTTTTCGAAGATTGATTTGAGGTCTGGCTACCATCAGTTGAGGATTATGGCATCTGATGTCCCTAAGACAGCTTTTCAGACTAGGTACGGGCATTATGAGTTTCTAGTGATGTCCTTTGGGTTGACAAATTCCCCAGCAGCATTTATGGATTTGATGAATTGAGTATTCAAGTCTTGTTTGGAATCCTTTGTGATTGTGTTTATTGATGATATCTTGATCTACTCCCGCAGTCAAGAGGAGCACGAGTAGCATCTTAGGATTGTACTTCAGACTCTTAGAGACATCCAATTATATGCTAAATTTTCAAAGTGAGAATTTTGTTTGGATTCAGTCGCTTTCATGGGGAACGTTGTATCAGCAGAGGGCATTCAGGTAGATCCTAAGAAGATTGAGGTAGTTCAGAACTGGCCTAGACCCACTTCAGCTACGGAGATCAAGAGTTTATTGGGTTTGGTGGGTTATTACCGTCGATTTGTGGAAGGGTTTTTATCTATATTAGCCCCGTTGACCAGGTTGACCCAGAAGGGCCCCCCGTTCAGATGGCTAGACGAGTGTGAGGCGAGATTTCAGAAGCTCAAGACTGCTTTTACTATAGCTCTAGTGTTGGTGTTGCTCACAGGGTCAGGATCTTATACAGTATATTGTGATGCGTCCCGTGTTGGGCTCGGTGCAGAATTGATGCAGGAGGGCAGAGTGATTGCATATGCGTCGCGGCAGTTGAAGTTTCATGAGAATAATTACCATGTCCATGACTTAGAGTTGGCAGCCATTGTTCATGCGCTGAAAATTTGGAGGCACTATCTTTACGGCGCGTCATATGAGGTTTTCACGAATAATCAGAGCCTTCAGTATTTGTTCAAGAAAAAGGATCTCAATTTGGGGCAGAAGAGGTGGTTGGAGCTATTGAAAGACTATGATATCACCATCTTGTATCATTCGGGGAAGGCCAATATTGTGGCTGACTCCCTGAGTAGAAAAGAAGCGAGTATGGACAGCCTTGCATTCATTCCAGTCGGTAAGAGGCCATTTGCATCAACTGTTCAGACTTTAGCCAACCATTTTGTGAGGTTGGATATTTCAGAGCCCAGCTATGTTCTAGCTTGTACAATCACTCGTCTTCTTTGTTTGAGCGTATCAGAGATCGGCAGTGTAACGACCCTTATTTGTTGGTCCTTAGGGACACAGTGCGGCACAGTGGTGCCAAGAAGGTTATTGTTGGATATGACGGAGTCTTGAGGATACAGGGTCATGTTTGTGTGCCTAATATGGATGGACTTCATAAGTTAATTCTGGAGGAGGCCCATAGTTCCTGGTATTCCATTCATCCGGGCGCTGCCAAGATGTACCAGTACTTGTGGCAGCATTATTGGTGGAGGAGGATGAAGAAAGATATAGTTGCTTATGTAGTTCGGTGTCTAAATTGTCAGCAAGTAAAGTATGAGTATTAGAGATCTGGTGGTTTGCTTCGGAAAATAGAGATTCATGAGCTGAAGTGGGAGCGTATCACTATGGAATTCGTTGTTTGACTCCCACAGACTCAGAGGAAGTTCGACGCAGTTTGGGTCATTGTGGACAGGTTGACCAAGTAAGCGCATTTCATTCCTATGGCAGTTACCTATTCTTCGGAGCGGTTGTTAGAGATTTACATCCGCGAGATTGTTCGTCTTCATTGTGTGCCCGTGTCTATCATCTCTGATCAAGGTACTCCAGTTCACCTCGCACTTCTGGAGGGCGGTACAACATGAGTTGGGCACGCGAGTTGGATTGAGCACAACGTTTCATCTTCAGACGGACGGACAGTCTGAGTGCACTATCCAGATATTGGAGGATATGCTCCACACATATGTTATAGAGTTCGGAGGATCATCGTACTAGTTCTTTTCCCTTGCATAGTTCGCCTACAAGAACATCCATCAGTCGAGCATTCAGATGGCTCCCTATGAGGCATTATACAGTAGGCGGTACCGGTCGCCAGTTTGGTGGTTCGAGCTGGGGGAGGCTCGGTTGTTGGGTACGGACCTAGTACAGGATCCCTTGCATAAGGTCAAGATTATTTAGGATCGACTTCGCACAACTCAGTCCAGGCAGAAGAGTTATGCCAACCGTAGAGTTCGTGATGTTGCATTCACTGTCGGGGAAAGAGTTCGTGATAATGCATTCAGAAGATTTATCCTGACCGTAGGCACAAACCATGCACACCACAACAGGTGGAATAAGGGTGATATATTGAGGTGGAATAAGGGTGAATATGTACTGTACGGTGGGAACGGGTTGAATGCCGCAACAGGTGTAATAAGGGTTGGATTGTTTGGTGGAATAAGGATGAACTATGATTATGTTATTGTGATATAGTGGGATCGGTTTTTGCGCTGCAACACTTTTATATATATTCATTATTTTTTATGTTATTATGAGGAAATAAGAGAGGAACATGAGGTGTACGATGGGATCGGGTTGCGCGCTCCAACAACCTATGTGTTTATGTTTCCCTGAGCTTTGTTAGCTTTACGATATTCTCTTTTGCACTTAAGTATTGGTAAATTCTGAATGTTGTTGGCTTATTTTCTGGAGTTGTAGTTATTTCTTGCAATTTACTACTTTATTCTATTCAGGATTTCCTTTTCTGCCTTTATTATATATATATTGCGTATAGGCTGTAGTGTGAGTGACCTGCCTTAGCCTCGTCACTACTTCGTCGAGGTTAGGCTTGGCACTTAAAAATTACATGGGGTCAGTTGTACTCATAATACTCTCCACTTCTTGTGCAGATTTTGACATTGGTCCCAGCTGATCGAGAGGCACAACAACTCAGACTGGTCCATCAGAGACTCAAGGTAGATCTATTGGCGTTCGCAGACCTTGAAGTCCCCGTCTATCTTTTCTGTTTTTACTGTTTCTTTTGTTCAAACAGTTATATTTCTTTCAGACTTTTACTTGTAAGAAATTTTAAAAGTTCGTGAATTATGACTCCAGATCCGAGTTGTAGTAAATATTGAGCCTTTTTATATTATTCCGCACTCACTTTAATTCATTTTAGCTTATATGATGTTATTTACTGAATTGAACAAAGATTGTCTTAATAATTCTCTAATGTTGGCTTGCCTAGCAAGTGAAATGTTAGGCGCCATCACGATCTCGACGGTGGAAATTCCGGGTCATGACAGAACAGAACACAGCTAGCAGAAAAGCACATATTTGAGGAACTGAAAAATGACAGAAAAGTAACTAAAAAAAGAAAAATTGGAGTACCTATTGATTTCAGATGAGAATACCGGAAGTAATTCCATATAATCTAACTGGAGCTACATCAAAACGATTACCAGAAACTGCCCAATCGGCGACTTAGAAATGTATTAAAACTATCATAAATCGATTGCTCTTGTCAAGAGCAATCGATTTATGTTATTTTGAACCAAATCAGATAGAATTTGTTGAAAAAATCTGACAGTAGACCAAACTAGGGTTTCGGTGTTTCTTAGGTCTATAAATTGATGAAACCTAGTGGTTTTTGAAGGAAACTAGTAAGGGATTAGGAGGGAAATGAGGTTGCATGGTGAAAGTTTGAGGTGGTTTGGGGTGGTACTGCCGGCGGAGGTGTCCTTTGGGGTTGTTAGGCAGCTTATGTTTAGAGAGAGGTGAAGGAGATGAGGACTGGAAGGGGTCTTTAGGGTTTGAGGGGGTTCTTTAGGACAGTTATATCTAAAATAAGGGTTACTTTAGTGGCGTTGGATGGGGTTTGATGGACGACTGAGATCGTTCAGATCCAAAATGACGTCGTTCATTGGTCTCTTAGAGACCAGAAGAAGTGGATCGGGTGGAAGTGGACTGAGGCGGGCAATTTGTGGACTTTAGGCCTCAAATCAAACTGGCCCAAAGGAAATTGAAAGACTCAAGCAGCCTAATTCTTTCTTACTTTGTTTTTCTTTTATTTTAGACTTTAGCTAAGTTAATTAAGAATTATACATTAAATCCTAAATCAAATCTAATTTGCAAAATTAGACCTACTCACCTATTCTAATCTACAATTGCCTGAATTATTTAACAAACAAATTCAAGTAAAGTTACTAATGTATTTTTGGTATTTTAATGCTTTACAAATGCAATTAAGATCTAAAAGAAATGTAAAGATCAAAATATTTTTGTATTTTCCTTAGGATTAAAAATGTATCAAACATAACTACGCACATAACAAATCAAGTAAAATATATAAAAATTCCTAAAATTCTATAAAATAATTTAAAGCTATTTTGCTTTTTGAAATTTTTAGGAGTAATTTTATATTAGGCAAAAATTACGTGCTCACAGGAACAAACAAAAAGAAAGTACCAGTAGACTGGATCTTAACCCCTAACCAAATGATTAAAATTTATCATTTTTAGGAACTTATAATTTTTTGTTTATCTTTATTTTACAAGAGATACATTTGAGTATTATTTATTTTATTTTTTAAAATGTTCATCTTTTTTTGTCACGACCCGGAATTCCCATTTCATTTGCTAGGCAAGCCAACGTTAGAGAATCATTAAACTAATTTTTGTTCAATTCAATAAATAAAGTCAATTAAGCTAAAACGAAATAAAACGAGTGCAGAATAGTATAAATGCCCATAATATTTACTACAATCCGAATCTGGAGTCATAATTCACAAACTTATAGGATTTTCTACAAACAAAGTCTTAAAGAAATACAATTGTTTGAACGGAAAGTAATAGTAAAAAAAGGGGAAGACATAAGGGAACTTCAAGGTATGCGGACGCTAACAGATCTACCTTGAGTTTTCAGTGAATCAGTCCAAGCTGCTACACCTCTAGATCAACTGGGACCAATGCCAAAATCTACACAAGAAGTGCAGAGTGTAGTATGAGTACAACCGACCCAATGTACTTTGTAAGTGTCGAGCCTAACCTCGACGAAGTAGTGACGAGGCAAAGGCGGGTCACTCACACTCTAACTTGTACGCAATATATATAACAAAAACAGAAAAGGAAATACAAGATGAAATAAAGCAGTCAATTGAAAATAATAGTTACAATTTCAGGAAATAAGCCACTGACATTTAGAATTACCAATCCTTAAGTTCAAAAGAAAGTGCCGTAAAACTAACACAGCTCATGGGAAATAGAAACACATAGGTTGTTGCGGCGCGCAACCCGATCCCACTGTACATCACATAATCCTCTCTTATTTCCTCTTAACAACAATAAATATATATATATATATATATATATGTGTGTGTGTGTGTGTGTGTGTGTGTTGCGGCGCGCAACCCGATCCCACCATATTACAATATCGCTATCATAATTCACACTTATTCCACCAAAACAATCCACCCTTATTACACCTGTTGCGATGTGCAACCCGATCCCACCATACAGTATAGCTTCACCCTCATTCCACCACATCTTTCCACCCTTATTTCACCTGTTGCAGTGTGCAATCCGATCCCACCATATCAATACAAAGTACTCAATGTGCACAATAAAATTTTACAATTCAAATCACAAAAATCCTTTACAATCCATAAATACCAAACTGAACCAAATAGGAAACCTTGTACAACATGAGAATCTACATAAGTAATACTACAAGACCAGTCCAGAAATTTACAATTAGAAGGTGCAAATAACCAACTTGAGCAAATAGTAGGAGATTATGAAACTATGAAAAGATCTAATATCATAAAAAGGAGAAAACATTGATTAACAGGTAGCAATTGGGTATGGAAACACATTTAGAGCATATAACAATTAAAACAAGGTAAGAGATTAAAAAAAAAGCGAAAAAACAGGGAAAAAAGATAATTCGACGGCACATTAGAACTTGTCACCTCGCATATACGCCGTTCATATGAAATTCACATAGCACATAGTCCGAGGGTTCCTAATTTATTCAGGTCAAGGTTAGACACAACACTTACCTTGCTCCAAAGACTACTCAATGCTCAATCACAGCTTTTCTTCTAGAATCCGCCTCCAAATCACTCATATCTAACCACAATTAACTCAATAATATCTAATATTGCTAAAGGAATCAATTACAACACATAAAATTAGAATTCTCAAACTTTCCCCAAAAAAGTCAAAAATCGACCCTGAGCCCGCTTGGTCAAAACCCGAGTTTCGGACCAAAATCCATTTACTCATTCACCCCCGAGCCCGATTATGTAATTAGTTTCGGAATCCAACCCCAAATTGAGGTCTAAAACCCTAATTTGTAAAACCCCTAATTCTTCCTAAATCCCTAATATTCTACCATGGAAGAACAAAGATTAGGGCTAGAAATTAATGGGTCATGTTAGAAGTGGAAGAAAATGAGCTAAAGAGACAAATCTATGAATTGGTGTTGAGTTTTCTCTTCAAAATCACACCTAGGCCGAGCTATAATGGAGAGTTTATGAAAATTTGGGAAAATCCCGTGTTCAGTTCTGTTTTAAGTCACAGGAGTCAGGCCTTCTTCGCGTTCGCGTAGGGCCTATTGTGATCGCGTAGCATCAGCTCAAATAGCCTACATGTTCGCGAGATATCCTTCGCATTTGTGAAGGCTTATACCTCCCATCCTACGCGTTCGCGAGCCATGTGCCCAATCGCGAAGAGTATAGGTCCTATCCCTCTCTCGCAGGTCCTATGCCTACGCGTTCGCGAGAGGCAGGTCGTGTTCACGAAGGGTAAAGCCCCCATTGCTTCGCGTTCGCGGCCTAAATTTCGCGTTCTCGAAGAAGAAATTCCACCCAGCTCTAGTTCATTCTTCGCGTTCGCGAGAGTACCATCCCGAACGCAAAGAAGGAAACCATATGATAGCTCAAGCTGAGGAAAAATCAGATTTTCTAAGTCCAAAACCATCTGTAGCCTATCCGAAATTCACCCGAGCCCTCGAGGCTCCAAACCAATTATGCACGCAAGTCCAAAAACCTCATACGAACTTGCTCGCGCAATCAAAACACAAAAATAACGCCTAGAACTACAAATAAGACACCAAATCAAAGGAAACTTTCATGAAAACTTTAAAACTTCTATTTTCACAACTCAACGTCTGAATCACGTCAAACCAACTTCGTTTCTCACCAAATTTGAAAGATAAGTCATAAATATAATAGTGGACCTGTACCGGGCTCCGAAACCAAAAAACGGACCCGGTATCAACAAGACCAAACATCAGTCGATTCTTAAAAATCATTAAACTTCAAACTTCCAATTTTCAACAAAAATAAATAACTCAAGCTAGGGACCTCCGAATTCGATTCCGGGCATACGCCCAGGTCCAAAATTATTAAACGGACCCACTGGGACTGTCAAAACATGGATCCGGATCTATTTGCTAAAAACGTTGATCGAAGTCAACTCAATTGAATTTTTATCAGTTTTTAACATATAAGCCTTCCGGAAGAACATCCGGACTGCACACGCAAATTGAAGAAGGCTAAAGTGAGGTATTTGAGGCCTCGAAACACATAATTAGGTTCTAAAACATAAGATGACCTATTGGGTCATCACATTATCCACCTCTAAAACAACTGTTCGCCCTCGAACGGATGTAGAAAAGTACCTGAGCTAGTGAAAAGGTGTGAATATCTACTCTGCATATCTGATTCGGACTCCCAAATAGATGCCTCGATGGGATGGCCTCTCCACTGCACTCGAACTGAAGTTAAAATTTAAGATCTCACATGTCGATGTTGGGCTAGAATGGCCACCGGCTCCTCCTCGTAAGTCAAATACTTGTCCAACTGGAAAAAGCTGAAATCTAACACGTGGGACGGATCACTGTAATACTTTCGGAGTATGGACACATGGAACACCGGATGAACAACTGATAAACTAGGTGGAAATGCGAGCTAGTAAGCCACCTCACCCACTCTCCCAGAATCTCAAAGGGTATGATGTACCTAAGGCTCAACTTTCCCTTCTTTCCGAACCTCATCACACCCTTCATGGGTGATACCCGGAGAAACACTCTCTCTCCGACCATGAACACAACATCACAAAATCTACGTTCGGCATAACTCTTATGCCTGGACTGAGCTGTGTGAAGTCGATCCTGAATAATCCTAACCTTATCCGAGGCATCCTGTACCAAATCTGTACCCAACAACCGAGCCTCCCTCAGCTCGAACCATCCAACTAGCGACCGATACTGCCTACCGTATAATGCCTCAATAGGAGTCATTTGAATGCTCGACTGGTAGTTGTTGTTGTACGAAAACTTTGCAAGTGGCAAGAACTGATCCCACGATCCTCCAAAGTCTATAACATATGCGTAGAGAATATCCTCCAATATCTGAATAGTGCGCTTGGACTGTCCGTTCGTCTGAGGATGAAATGTTGTGCTCAACTCAACATGTGTTCCCAACTCAAGATGTATTGCCCTCCAGAAGTGCGAGGTTAACTGCGTACCTCAATCAGAAATGATAGACATAGGCACACCATGAAGACAGACGATCTCGTAGATGTAGATCTCAATTAACCGCTTTGAAGAATAGGTGATTGCCGTACGGATGAAATGAGCTAACTTGGTCAGCCTGTCCACAAAGACCCAAACTACATCGAACATCCTCTGAGTCCGTGAGAGTCAAACAACAAAATCAATATTGATATGCTCCTACTTCCACTCAGGAGTCTCTATATTTTGAAGCAAACAACCAGGTCTCTGATGCTCATACTTTACTTGTTGAAAATTTAGACACCTAGCTACATGAGAAACTATATTGGCGGCACCCGCATGAATAGAATATTGGGAACTGTGGGCCTCCTCAAGAATCAACTCATGAAGTTCATCCACATTAGGCACACAAACACGCCCATGCATCCTCAAAACCCCATCATCTATAACAGTAACCTTCTTGGCACCACAGTGCCGACTTGTGTCCCTAAGAACAAGCAAATAAGGGTCGTCATACTGTCGCTCCCTGATGCGCTCAAACAAGGAAGACCGATCGACTGTACAAGCTAGAACACGGCTAGGCTCTGAAATATCCAACCTCACAATTGATTCGCCAAAGTCTGAACATCTGATGCAAGCGGCTCTCACCGGCTGGAATGAAAGCCAGGCTACCATGCTCGCGGTCTTTCTACTCAAGGCGTCAGCCACCACATTGGCATTCCCAGGATGATACAAGGTGATGATATCATAGTCCTTCAATAGATCCAACCAACTCCCTCTACCTCAAATTGAGATCCTTTTTCTTGAAAAAATATTGAAGGATCCAATGATCTGTGAAAACCTCACACGACACGCCGTAAAGATAGTGCCTCCAAATCTTCAGTGTATGAACAATTTCTACCAACTCTAACTCATGTAAATGGTAATTCTTCTCATGAACCTTCAACTTCCGTGACTCGTATGCAATCACCCTTCCATCCTACATCAATACTACACCGAGCCAAGCAAAATGCATCGCAATATACTGTATAGGATCCTGAACCTATGGGCAACACCAACACCTACGTTGCACTCAAAGCAGTCTTGAGCTTCCGAAAGCTCACTTCACACTCGTTTGACCATCTGAACGGGGCACCCTTCTTGGTCAACCAAGTAAACTGGGCTGCTATAGATGAAAACCCCTCCACAAATCGACGGTAATAGCCTGCCACACCCAAGGAACACCTGATCTCTATGGCTAAAGTGGGTCTAGGCCGGTTCTGAACTGACTCAATCTTCATAGGAACTACTTGAATGTCCTCTGCTGATACAACATGCCCCAAGAAGGCGTTTGAATCCAACCAAAACTCGCACTTTGAAAACTTAGCATATAATTGGTTATCCCTCAAGGTTTGAAGTAAAATATGAAGGTGATGCTCGTGCTCCTCTCGACTGCGGGAGTAGATCAAGATATCATAAATAAACACAATCACAAAGGAGTCCAAATAAGGCTTGAACACTCAGTTCATCAAATCCATAAATTCTACTGGGGCATTTGTCAACCCAAAGGACATCACTGGAAACTCATAATTCCCCTACCTAGTCTGGAAAGCTATCTTAGGAACATCAGATGCCCTAATCCTCAAGTGATGGTAGCCATACTTCAAATCAATCTTCGAAAATAGCTTGGCACCCTGAAGCTGATCAAATAAGTCATCAATCATCGGCAACGGATACTTGTTCTTGATGGTGACTTTGTTCAACTTACGATAATCTATGCACATCCTCATCGATCCATCCTTCTTCTTCACGAACAACACAGGTGCACCCCAGGGCGGACACTAGGTCTAATGAAGCCTTTATCAAGCAAACCTTGCAACTGCTCCTTCAATTCATTCAACTCTGGCGGTTCCATACGGTACAGCGAAATAGAAATGGGCTGAGTGCCCAGATCCAAATCAATACATAAATCAATATCCCTGTCAGGTGGCATCCCCGGCAGGTCTGCAAGAAACACTTCTGGAAACTCTCCGACAATTGGTACTGAATCCATAGACAGAACCTCCGCACTAGAATCGCAAACGTAAGCCAAATAAGCTAGAAACCCCTTCTCGACCATACGTCGAGCCTTCATATAAGAGATAACCCTGCTGGTAAAAAGGCCAGAAGTCCCTCTCCACTCTAATCGAGGCAACCCCGGTAAGGATAAGGTCATCATCTTGGTGTGACAATCCAGTATAGCATGATAAGGTGACAGCCAATCCATATCCAAAATGACATCAAAATCGACCATATCGAGAAGTAGAAGATCTATGCTAGTCTGCAGGAATACAATCATTAAATAGGGATGCCAATAATATTTACTACAATCCAGATCTAGAGTCACAATTCACGAACTTCTAGGATTTTCTACAAACAAAGTCTGAAATAAATACAACTGTTTGAACGGAACGAAACAATAAAAATAGGGGATGATAGAATGGGACTTCAAGGTCTGTGGACACCAACAGATCTACTTTGAGTTTCCAATGAACCAGTCCAAGCTGCTATGCCTCTCGATCAGCTGGGACCAATGCCAAAACATGTGCAGAGTGTAGTATGAGTACAACCGACCCCATGTACTCTCTAAGTGCCTAGCCTAACCCGGACGAAGTAGTGACGAGGCTAAGGCGGGTCACACACACTCCAACCTGTATGCAATATATATAATAAAGACAAGGAAATACATGATGAAATAAAGCAGTCAATTGAAAATAATAGTTACAACTTCAGGAAATAAGCCAGCGACATTCAGAATTACCAATCCTTACATTCAAAAGAAAGTACCGTAAAACTAACACAGCTCAGGGGAAATAGAAACACATACGTTTTAGCGGCGCGCAACCTGATCCCACCATACATCACATAATCCTCCCTTATTTCCTCATAACAACATTAACAACAATATATATATGTGTGTGTGTATGTGTGTGTTGCAACGTGCAACCCGATCCCACCATATTACAATATCGCTATCATAATTCACCGTTATTCCACCAAAACAATCCACCATTATTACACCAGTTGCGGTGTACAACCCGATCCTACCCTACAGTATAGATTCACCCTTATTCCAGCCTTATTTCACCTATTTCGGCGTGCAACCCGATCCCACCATATCAATACCAAGTACTCAATGTGCATAATAAAATTTTACAATTCAAATCACGAAAATCCTTTACAATCTAAATACCAAACTGAACCAAATAGGAAACTTTGTACAACATAAGAATCTACATAAGTAATACTACACAGTGAGACCAGTTTAGAAATTTAACTAGAAGGTGAAAATAACCAACTTGAGCAAATAGTAGGAGATTATGAAACTATGAAAAGATTTAATATCATAAAAAGGAGAAAACATTGATTAACAGGTAGCAGTTGGGCATGGAAACACATTTAGAGCATATAACAATTAAAACAAGGCAAGAGATTTAAAGAAATGCTGAAAACAGGCAAAACAGATAATTTAGCGGTACATAAGCACTTTTCACCTCGCATATACGCCGTTCACATGAAATTCACATAGCACATAGTCCAAGGGTTCCTAATTTATTCAGGTCAAGGTTAAACACAACACTTACCTCGCTCCAAAGACCACTCAACTTTTCCTCTAGAATCCGCCTCCAAACCACTCGTATCTAACCATAATTAACTCAATAATATCTAATACTGCTAAAGGAATCAATTACAATGCATAAATTTAGAATTCTCAAACTTTTCCCAAAAAAGTCAAAAATCGACCCCGAGCCCGATTATGTAATTAGTTTCGGAATCCGACCCCAAATTATCTAAATACCCAATTTGTATAACCCTTAATTCTTCCTAAATCCCTAATTGTCTACCATGGAAGAACAAAGATTAGGGTTAGGAACTAATGGGTGATGTTAGAAATGGAGGAAAATGAGTTAAACAGTCCAAACATATGAATTGGTGTTGATTTTTCTCCGGAAGTATCACGGTGATTTGTCCCATGTTTTGTGTTTCAGCTCTGTCTAGTTGGATAAGGATTTGAATTATGAGGAGGAGCCGGTGGCCATTCTATCTTGGCAGGTTCGTCAGTTGAGATCGAAGAGTTATCCTTCAGTTCGAGTGCAGTGGAGAGGTCAGCCCGTCGAGGCAGCTAATTGGGAGTCTGAGTCAGACATGCGAAGTCGATATCCCCACCTATTCACCAGTTCAGATACTTTTCTATGTTCGTTCGAGGGCGAATGATTATTTTAGGGGTGGAGAATGTGATGACCCGATAGGTCATCTCGTATTCTGAAACCTAATTCTGTGATCCGACGTCTTAAAAAACATGTTTTATCCTTCCTCTATTTGCATGCACAGTCCAGGCGTCTTTCCGAAAAGCTTTCATGTTAAAAGCTGATAAAAATAAGAAATTTTGCCTAAAAACTTCATTAGAGTTGACTTCGATCAATATTTTTGGTAAATGGACCCATATTCATGTTGTGACGGTCTCGGTGGGTCCGTATCATGATTTGGAACTTGGGCGTATGCCCGGAATCAAAATCAGAAGTTCCTAGTCCGAGATATCGGACTTTGTCAAAATTTGAAAGTTAAAGGCTTATTGAATTTGAAATGTTGGACCAAAGTTGAATTTGTGATAACGGGTCCGTAGTTTGGTTCCAGAACGCGGTATAGGTCCAATACAATATTTATGACTTGTCTGCGAAATTTGGTGAGAAACGGAGTTGGTTTGACGTGATTCGGACGTTCGGTTGTGAAAATAGAAATTTCAAAATTTTCTTGAAAATCTCATTTGAATTGGTGTTCAATTCGTAGTTTTATGTGTTATTTTGGCGATTTGATCGAGCGAGCGAGTTCGTATTATATTTTTAGACTTGTGCGCATGGTTGGTTTGGAGCCCGAGGGCTCGGGTGAGTTTCGGATAGGCTATAGAGTGAATTGAACTTAGAAATCATAGTTGGTGTGCATCAGACCTGCAGATCTCGCATTTGCGAAGAAACCATCGCATTTGCGAGCAATGGGCTGGGGGTGGACCTTTGCATTTGCGAAGGATTGGTCGCATTTGCGATCCTCTTCTGTTCGCATTTGCTATGACTGCAAGCCTAGGTCCCTTTTCGCATTTGCGAATAAAATGTCGTATTTGCACTGCAACTGAAGAAATAGGACTTAGACAGGATTTTTGATTCATTCTTCAAATTTTCAAACCTACAAACACAAGAGGCGATTTTCCAAACTGGGGATTTAGACCTCAAATTGAGGTCGGATTCCAAAATAAACTACATTACCAGGCTCAGGGATGAATGGATAATCGAGTTTTGGTCCGAATTTCAGGTTTGGACCAAGTGGGCTTGAGTGTTGACTTTTTAAAAAATAACCTAAATTGAATTTGTTGCAATTGTGAGTAGTTCCTAAGGCTTAATTTGGATAGTTTTGTTGGTAATTTGCTAGATTCTATTGGTCCGGAGGCTTGTCCGAAGGGAAAAGCCATGGTTGAGCTTTGAGTTTGGCCGTTTGAGTGAGGTAAGTGTCGTGGTTAACCTTGACTTGAGGGATTAGAACTTATTTGTCTATTTTCTACGTGTTTAGATGTTGGGTACTACATATAGGTGAGGTGACAAGTACCTATGCGTTGTTGTCGGGTTATAGCATATGAGTGGGTCTATTATTGTAGTTGTTGTTTTCCTTGATCATATTATCTATGCTTAGACTAGTTAATCGTTATGTTGATCATTCTTATCATGTTTATGGACTTTGGTATTGATGGAGTATTGATTCAAAGTTAAAGATGATATTGTGGAACCAAAATGTGGAAGTAAGACTTGTACTTGTTAGATTATTCTCCCTGTTATGATTTGTTCATTGCATAGGTAAGGGAGAGTGTTAATGTACGAAGGGTGATGTCGTGTCGTTTCTATTGGCTTTATGCAAGGTTGAGAGTGTTAATGCTCGGAGGATGATTTCGTGTCATATTGTGAGTATAATGAACGAAGGGTGATGTCGTGCCATGTTATGAGAGTTAATGCACGAAGGGTGATGTCGTGCCATTTATATTAATTCCATGGTGAGGATGAGAGTAAAAGCACTAAGGGTGATGCTGTGTTCATTGGTTCATAGTTTATTTACTGTTCGAGTTATCTTTCTGATGTAGTTCTTTATCTCATATCTTCCCCTCAGCATGTCCCCCCCCCCCCCCCNCGACACTTACCAGTACATGAGATCAGTTGTACTAACACTGAACTCTGCACTTTCTGTGCAGATTTTGGTACCGGCTCTGGTTGATCGAGAGATTAGCTGCCCGATTACTATCAGGAGACCCAAGGTAGATCTGTCGGTATCCGCAGATCCTGGAGTCTCTTCTTAGATTTGTCTTTTATTGTTTTCTATTTCAAAGCAGTGTATTTTCCCTTCTTCAGACTTTGTTTGTAGAAATCTTAGTAGTTCGTAAATTGTGACTCCAGATCCGGGTAGTTCTAAATGTTGAAGCTTTTATATTATTCCATATTTTTTGTTCTTCATCTTAATTTATTGATGTTGCTGATTGTATTGAATACGGTTAACTAAAAATACTCTAACGTGACTTGCCTAACAAGTAGAATCTTAGGCGCCATCACGGTCCCGACGGTGGAAATTTCGGATCATGACACCCTCTCCCCCAGGTCCCATGCCTACGCGTTCGCGAGAGGCTGGTCGCGTTTGCGAAGGGTAAAGCCCCCATTGCTTCGCGTTCACGACCTAGCCTTCGCGTTCGCGAAGAAGAACTTCCACCCAGCTCCAGTTCATTCTTCGCGTTCGCGAGAGCATCGCGAATGCGAAGAAGGAAACCAGATGACAACTGAAGCTGAGGAAAAATCACATTTTCTAGGTCCAAAACTATCTGTAGCCTATCCGAAATTCACCGAGCTCTTAGGGATCCAAACAAATTATGCACACAAGTCCAAAAACCTCATATGAACTGGCTCGCGCGATCAAAACACCAAAATAACGCATAGAACTACGAATCGGACACCAGATCAAAGGAATGTTTCATGAAAACTTTAAAACGTCTATTTTCACAACCCAACATCTGAACACGTCAAACCAACTCCGTTTTCTCACCAAATTTGACATATAAGTCATAAATATAATAGTGGACTTGTACCGGGCTCCAGAACTAAAATACGGATCCGGTATCAACAAGACCAAACATCAGTCGATTCTTAAAAATCATTAAACTTCAAACTTTCAATTTCAACAAAAATCAATACTCGAGGTAGGGACCTCCGAATTAGATTCCGGGCATACGCTCAGGTCCCAAATTACGATACGGACCACTAGGACCATCAAAATACGGACCTGGGTCCGTTTGCTCAAAACGTTGACCGAAGTCAACTCAAATAATTTTTTAAGGCAAAATTCTTATTTATATCAGTTTTTAACATATAAGTCTTCCGGAAGAACATCGAGAAATGGTACAATGAGGTATTTGAGGCCTGGAAACACAAAATTAGGTTCTAAAACATAAGATGACCTATCGGGTCATCACATTTTTATAACACATGTACCCTAAAATTAGTATATACCCCTTAAAACGAACGTTTAGCGAAATATCGTTTACCTTTTATACCCCTTAAAAGTAGAACTTATATTGGACAAAATTATAATTGGATTATTTCCTTAATGTTTATGACATTGAAATCATCTAAACTTCTAGTATTAAATATTCCTTATTTGAAGTCCTACTATTTAAGACTTTAACAACCATTAAAATTTTATCTTATATAAATATTTTAACCCATTTCAACTATCTAACGTTAATTCCTTACATTTAACTTTACTACTATATATGAAGTTTGACGTATACTATAAAACATACCGCCCTCAAGTATAATAGTTGTAGAATCAAATTTATGCTATATCACGTACTGCTAGGTGTAGAATCAACTACTTGAGTAGAACACGGGATTTATACAACGATAGAAGATCCAAAGGCTCATTTAATTTATTTTCGTCATCTTCTCGACTATGACATGTTTCTAATATTTTATTTTTTATAATTCTGTTTTCTCTAGACAAATTTATTCTCAAGACATAGTTCATCAGTGTTTATGTAGATAAGAAAGTCGGAAAGTATATATATTTAGATACTTTAATTTATATCTTATAAGTAACTCAAACAAATGGTTTTAGAATTAAAATATATTACAATACTGAATCCCACGATCGAAAATATCTCTCTGACTACAAAATCACTTCATACTACTATTATTTGTGTTCTACTTGTGTTGTTGCTCCCTGATTATTATTATTATTTGATGCTATTTTGTCTTTTCCTTTACTGGATATTGTTATTTCCTAGTGGTTACTATTTGATGCTATGTTTTTTCCTATTGCTTATGTCTTTTGCCTCCCTCTTCCTTCTTTCTCCCCCGTTTTCCTCTTCTTCTTCTCCCCTATTCTTCCTTCCCACCTTTTGTTGAGCAGAGGGTCTATCGGAAACAGTCTTTCTATCTCTCCAGGTAAGGGTAAGATTTGTGTATACACTACCTTTCCCAGATCCCACCTATAAGATTATATTGGGTCTGTTATTATTGTTGTACTACTATTATTCGTGTTATGATATGTGTAGACAATAAATTGCGTCGAGAAAATATAATCAAGACCGAAAATATCGCAACAATCGTACTATTTGATTTAGAATATTATGAGTGTACAATCTCTATGAATCCTCTGATTCTTCTTTTCAATATAAATTCAAGGGCCTTTGAGCTTGATCTTGAATATGTAGATGTTGCCATGAACGATGATCTTGTTCTTGGACTTGAACTTGATTGCTTGAAGCTTGAAATTTGTAGAGAAATTTGAGACGTTTGATCCTCGAGCTCTATCTTGCTTTTTGTTATAACTTCTGGTGCCTTTTCTGAATTATGAAGACCCATATTTATAGTTGAGGAAGGGAGGAGTTGTGATAAGAACAAATTCTTTCCGACCAATCAAATTGAAGTGTGACATGACCGCATTTGATTGGCCAGAACATGTCACTTGCACATGTGGCGCAGTTTCAATGGCCCTGTAATTTGACTTGGCATGTCTTGTCATTTTGACACGTGGCATGGTCCTATTGGCTCTTTCGCTTGACTTGGTGTGCCATGTCATTTGACACGTGGGCATCCATTTGGGCCTCTAGGAAGATGAAATTCAAGCCTTATGAATTGGGCTCATCACTTTAGCCAATGGATTAAGATTTATTTATTTAATTTATACAATTAATTTTATATTAGCATATAATATTTATTTGGATCAATATATCTTGAATTTTAAAATATAATCCAAATTATTTTATTAAATTTGAATCCAATAAATTTTACATGCTTACAAATGCCCCCTACTTCGAGATTTGTCAAAGTTTTTAAACTTTTGAAGACTAGGCTTGAAGTATTTGTATTTGTATTTGTATATTTTATCATATGAAATATTAAAGTCATTAAACTTTAAACTTCAAATTCATTGTTTGTGACTAATCACTCAAAACATAAAAGCTATTGAAAAGTAAATTCCACAATCATGATTTTCTAATTTTAAAAGACTCTAAAGTTAGTTAGCTTTTCATTCACTCATTAGTTTATAAGTCTTTTACATGAGTTTACTGATAACAACATAAAAAGCTATTTAAAAGTAAAATCCACAATCATGATTTCTAGTTTTAAAAAAGTCCAAAGTTAGTTAGCTTTTCATTCACTTATTAGTTTATAAATCTTTTACAATGTGTTTACTGATAACAATATAAAAATTTATTTCGTCTTTGCACATGAACGAACTTTGGACAGAGAGAAGCGTTCCCAATTTTAGTCGGAAACGAACTTCAACTGTTAGTCCAATTTTTTACCGGGAATGGCAATACACATTGACTCAATTTAGGAGACAATTACACAGTCCCTCATTGATAGCATCAGTGTAGTATCTTGTCTCAGAGATCTATATAAACCCTCATACTCCTATTTGTTGAGCATCAATTCGCAGTATTTGCAAGCCACTTGAGTCTATTTTGTGGACTCGGAAGCATTAACGCGAAGGTAATTTCTTCTTCTTTTCTTGCGCTTTTCTTCCTTTACATCTTTTTTTTTTTTGTTTCTCTTTTTTTTTGTAGGTCAAACAAGAAGGGTGTGTTCTTGTTTAACGAGATGATCTATGCATGAAGAAGACAATCTTAGAATGTGAGGAGATGAGTACTCATCCCTGCCCGAATATCGGAGAGATTACTCTCAATGTGGCTCGACTATCGGAGAGATTACTCTCAAAATGACCTGACTATCGGAGAGATTACTCTCAATGTGGCCCGACTACCGGAGAGATTACTCTCAATGTGGCCTGACTACCGGAGAGATTACTCTCAATGTGGCCCAACTACCGGAGAGATTACTCTCAATATGCCCCAACTATCAGAGATATTACTCGCGATGCGGCCCGACTATCGGAGGCCATTACTCGCGATGCGGCCCGACTATCGGAGGCCATTTCATCCATTCAGACCTTTGTGCCCATTCTAATATTCTTGATTTGGATTTTGATGACCTTTTTTCTTTTTCTTTTTCTTTTTGCAGTCCCAAGAGATGGCAAATTTCAGAGACTATACCTCACCTTCCTCCAAACTTAGATATCTCCTAATCGATACTGAAGATGGCATAGAACAAACCAAGCTTTTGGTTCACACCCCATAAGCTGGCCGGTATGCAGCCTTATGGCCTTCTCTGAGAAACTCCCTTTATGTAGAAAACTAGACCTTGGAGCACAAGTCAACTTCTAATCCATTGTCCAAGATGTGTTCTCTCCAAGTGCCAATCCATCTCCACGTAAACATTGCTAGCACCTTTCCTAACTTAGGTCGTCGCATAATTCAAGGCGAAGTACGTTGGGGAAACACAGCAACAATTGAGGGCGAGTATCGTCATATTCCAGGATATTGGGAATGGGCTGAAGATGTACTTGGTGGAAGCAAACAAACCTTGAGTACAACAAAGATTTATGATGCTGTCTATGCCTTACTTTTCACTTATGATCGAAACTCGAACATCTTGCAAGCATTTTGTGAGGCTTGGTGCCCCAAGACGAACATGTTTTTTACATCAGCTGGAGAACTATCTATCTCTCTTTGGGACTTACATATCCATTGCGGGTTCTCCATATGAAGAAGTGGTACCTGAGATAAGAGAGCTTATTGGTTTGGACGAAAAACAGATAAGATTTATCCCTCAATCTTGCGTGTATTTATTTGCTGCCTTTCATCATCTTAAGGAAGGTACGGGTGCTAACCAAAAGGTCTCTTTCAGCAAGTGGATAAATTTTTGGTATAACAAAACTTTGATATATAAACCTGCCCCACTGCAAAAGGAAAAGAAATCCGCGCGCCTAAAGTCGACACATAATCCTAATGGAGTTATTCCCGAGACAACAAGGTGGTCGAGTGATCAAGAAGTTATATTCTCCAAGCTTAGGGTGAAGTCTGACAAGAAAGATGAAACTTAAGTAGCATCATTCTTATCAATTTGGATATATGCCTTTGTGTCTCCCAAGGCAGAAAACTCCATTCGTCCCGAGACTTTTAAGATGGCAAGCACAATGGTAGGCGGGAGAAAGATTAGCCTTGCGGTCCCAGTTTTGGCGAGTATTTATCATGGTTTGAATAAGATTTCGTGTTATTCTCAACTTGATCAGGTCAAAGTTAGTTTTCCCATTCCTTATGTTTACGGATGGCTTGCACATTACCTCAAAACCCATTATCCACTTGCTAAGGGTCCGTCTGTCCCTTTGATGGTGGCATACTCAGGAGAGGGAGCTGCGAGGTACTTTGACGAGAAGGATGCGAGAAAATGCATCCACACTGTGGAGGATATAGTTTGGACACCAACAATGTTAACCAATTATCGTCCTTATTATTATGTGGATAACGATTCCCCTCAAGAGTTAGAGTCAAATTTCTTCATGAGCTTACGTTTTAATTACCTCCCTTTGAGGTATGGTAACTCATTCATCATCGAGCCATATAGCCCGCATTGATTTGGTCGTCAATTTGGGTTTTACCAGAACGTCCCCGATGTTTTGGAGAATGATATCCGTAACGCATCTCAAGATGAAGGACTCAGATTTTGGAGGATTTGTACACTGTATCGGTCTATGTCAAGTGCAGTTTTTCCCGCAACAGGGGATCCTGTGGAGAAGCCTTTCTCCACCAATTATATGTCTTGGTGGGAGAAAGCGCATGGGAAGTTTCTCGAGAATAATTTACAAGCTTTGGTAGACAATGTTGGGCTAAAGTCTACTACTCCTTTAGGAGATGAAGATCAAGGTGTTGGAAAGACGCTCCCAAAAGTTAAAGAGCCACGTACTCCAATCCCAATAGTAGCTACACAACATAAGAAAAGGAAGCTTAAATCTCAAAGGCGGCTATGAAAGAGGTGGTGTGCACTTCAACGGATTTGGAGAAGCACCCTCCGGTTGTTCCATTTAGCACGCAAGTTCCTCAAGATACAAGCCAGAGAACCAATGAAGATCAAAACTGGAAAAGGAAACGGCCTAACCGAATAGAGATCGTAGAGGTTCCAAGTGTTGATAGTCCCTCAAGAATGCCTACAGCTTGTAACAAGGAGGTAAAAATACAATCACCTTGCCCTTTATTTTTATTTTTTTAACCGAACGAATGGCTCTACTAAAAAAAATTCACTTTCTTTGCCTTTCCCTTATGCAGTTAAATGCCATTGAGCATCCGGTGGTATCCCCACATTATAAGCCGCAAGTGAGTAACGAATCTATTGAAGGGCCTACATCTAAAGTGAAGTCATCTTCAAAGGCATCATCTCTTCCTCATGACAGAGCCCTAAACCAACCAACTCTAAACGAGATAATTCGCGTCCCATTGATGACAAATATAGCAGTATCTATTTTTGAAGGAAAGAGCATTGTCTTTAATCACAAAAAGGAATTCGTCTTGGGACTATGGGAGGATGTTTGCAATAGACTCTCCAAAACTCATACAGAACTGCTCTCATCTTATAGGGAGCAAATCGCTGAGATTTTTGAGGATATGAAGAAGACGAATATTTTGGATCTTTCTCCATTAGAGAGTTTATTGGATTCTCTTTTTGAGCTTGACGCGTCATATGATCAAGAACGATCAAATATGGCCGATAAGACCAGTTAAGATGAGAAGCTAGAGCTGATTTCTAAAGCTAAAGAGCGCCTCGAGTCGTTCAAACTTGAATCAAGTGAGAAAGTCAATAAAGTTTCCTCTAGTGACAAGAAACTGAAGAGAGTCATGAAGAAGTTGCAGACATTACAACAAGAGAGGGAGAACCTCGAATGTGTTATAGAAGCGACTCAAAAGGAGGTTGAAGAAATTCAGACAAAATTTTTAGCTGCCGAGGCTGAGGTCACTTTATATGACAATGTAAATTTGTTGACTGATGAAGATTCGGCTAATTTGGAGGAGATGAAGAAGAACCTGGAGACAAGTTGTCAAGAATTGATCAACTACAAATTTTGGTTAGATTAGGCTATTAGCATTATCTCCCCTTCTATCTTTATGTTAGATTGACCTAGTGATATTTATTTCATCTAAACTAAGATTGCTTCTCTTTTTCTTTACATTTCCCGACATTTATCTTAGTTGCATAATTTTCATCTTTTCGTACTCGTAACGAAAGATTCATATTTCATCATAGGAGAGTGCAAATAACAAACCGTTTGATTTCTCAAAAATTATACTTCAATATCTAAAACATATCCAAAAATTAGAATCAAACACCTTCAGAATCGACCCAGATAATATTTTGAAACCAACTTTAGATTTCACCACGTTGAAAATTTCAGATTTTTGCAGTCTCATCAAAAAAATCATATCTTGGTGTAGAAAAGTAAAAATCACAAACCACTTGATTTTTTGAAATCTTAACTTGCACATATATGACATATCCAAAATGCAAGATTAATTCCTTAAGTATAGAATCAGATAATGGTTCGAAATCAATATTAAATTCTGACGCGGCGACGATTTCAGATTTGCACAACTTCACCAAAACTTTTGTATGTTGATGTAGGAATGTCGAAATCATGAACCATTTAATCTATTAGAAACTTAAATTTCAAATATATAATATATCCAAAATGCAAAATTTAATTCTTTAAGGATAGTTTCAGATAATATTTTAAAGTCAATACTAAATCCTTCCACGGTGACGGTTTCAGATTTGCACGACTTCACCAAAACTTTTGTATCTTACTGTAGGAACGTCGAAATACTGAACCATTTGATCTATTGGAAAGTTAACTTCAAAATACATAAAATATAAAAAATGCAAAACCTAATGCCTTAAGGATAGTTTCAGATAATATTTTGAAGTCAACTTTGGTTCCTGATATGCCGACAGTTTCAAATTAGCGCGACTTCACAAAAATATTTGTCTCTTGGTGTGGGGGGCTTGAGATTGTAAGAGTTTTTTAATTGTCAAAAATTGAAATTCAAGAGCTTCATTGTCACCAAATATCTTGGGTCCAAGTCTCTCTGAATTTGAAATGTCAAGAAGGCAGACCATAATAACTTGAAGGTTTGGCGAACTTGAAGGTATAACGGGTCCCCGACTTCAATGCAAATTCTTGGAAACCTCCAAAAAAAATATTAATCATTTTATTGAAGACACCAATTTACTGTAGCGGCTTTCCCTGTTTAAATCAAATGGTATCCATAGTTTAACAAAAGAATGGTATCCCAGCTCAATTTTCAAATACTGATTAAATGAATGACATTCTATTGTACTTCATTCAGACAACGATTAGGGGATTATGTACCTTTTGAACTTATGCGACTGAACTCAGATTGAAATTCTAAGCTGCCTATGTACCTCGGTGAAGAGGTTCAAGTCATATCGTAGTTCAGAATGGGTAGATTTTTTATTTTTTATATTTCCTAACTTTTGCCTAGGTCGCCTCTTTCGAGGTTTTCAACCTAGCGGACTTTTTTTTTATGTCCTAACTTTTGCCTAGGCTGCCTCTTTCGAGATTATCAACCTAGCGGACTTTTTTTGTTATTTTTATTTTTCAGGCAACACAGTTTAGACTCACGCGGGCCAGGAGTGTAGGAACATGTAGTTTAGGCTCATGCGTCGAGGAGCGTAACAACTTCAAGGATAATACTTCTTCAAAAACACGCCATTGATAGGGCCGATTCTCATGCCATATGCATCAACCATCTTGTAAGCCCCACTTGAATAAGCTTCTTACACAACATATGGCCCATCCCACTTTGAAGAGAACTTCCCTATAGGTTTATGGGAAGTAATAGTGGGTCTTCTTATGGCAAGGACTTAATCTCCTACTTGAAAGGATCTCGGGAAAACTCTTTTATTGAAGGCACGAGACAATCGAGCTTGATAGCATTCAAGACTCTGTTGAGCTTCCAACCTCTTCTCATCAAGAGCCTCTAACTCTGCTAATCGAAGTCGAGCATTTTCTTCATCAGTGATCCCTTCTTGAATACCCAGTCGTAATGAAGGTATTTGACGCTCAAGTTGCAAGACAGCTTCGACTCCATAAACGAGTGAATACGGAGTCGCTTGTGTTGGCATGCGGTGAGTCGTCCTATATGCCCATAGAGCTTCTTCCATATGGTCATTCCAATATCGTTTGGATTTGGAGACGACTTTCTTCAGCAGGTTGCATAGCATTTTGTTGAATGCCTCAGCTAGACCATTGGTGGCAGCATTGTACATTGAAGAGTTATGTTGCTTTGAAGCCAAAGAGATCACAAATCTTGTTCATCAACCTATTATCAAAAGGCTTTCCATTATTATGTAACGAGGAATGCCAAAGCGATAGAGTATGTTTATTCGGATGAAACTTGCAACATTTTCTTTATTTACCTCCTTAAGAGAAACAACTTTGGCCCATTTTGAGAAATAGTCAGTTGCAACCAAGATGTATAGATGCCCACCAGAGGACGTTGGCAGTGGGCCAACAACATCTAATCCCCAAGCGTCAAACGGCCAGGATGCAACAGTTGGGTGTAACACTTCAGGAGGTTGATGAATAAAATTCGCATGGAATTGACAAGTCTTGCATCTTCGAGCGTAGTCCTGGCAATCTTTTACCATCGTCGGCCAATAATATCCCAGCTTTTTTATATGAAAGTGGAGCTTTGGTCCTAACTGGTGTGACCCACAAACCCCAGAATGTGCCTCTTGCAAAGCTTGGAGTGCTTCTTCTTCTCCTAAGCATCACAAGAGTACTCCCTCGAACGACCTTCTGTATAGAGTATCTTTGTAGTAAAGAAAGTGAGGTGCACGACGACGGATTTCAGTCCTTCTCCTCAGATTTTTAGGAAGTATCCCATAGCATAAGTAGTCGATAATGAGTTGTCTCCATTCTTCTTTCTCAACTTCAGAAAAAGCAACAAGATGCTTGGGTTCATTTTCTTCACCTTCAGCCTCATTTGGTGGCGATACTATCCATTTTTGGCAGATGGTAACTTGAGCTTGATCAGGTAGGGCTAATGATGAAGCTAGGGCAGCTAAAGCATCAACCTTCTTATTTTCTTTCCTTGGCACATGCTGAATAGTCACATCACCGAGCCACCCCATTGACTTTTTAGCGTAATCATGATATGGGCGTAGTACAGGCTTCCTAACCTCGTAACTACCCAAAAGCTTATTGACCACTAACTAGGAGTCACCAAAGACTTGAAACTGCAATTGCTTCATATCAACGGACATTTCAAGCCCAAGTATTAATATTTGATACTCAGCAACATTGTTGGAACAGAGTTGTGTCAAGGTGAAGGAGTAGGGCACGACTTTACCTTGGGGAGTGACAAATACTATGCCAGCACCAGCTCCCCCACGATGCGTAGCACCGTCAAAGTACATCTTCCATGGAGGTTGAACTTCAATGACCATTGCGTCTTCATCAGGTAGTTTGTCAGTTAGCTCCTAATCATCAGGTATAGGGTGATCTGTCAAGAAGTCCGCTAACGCTTGTCCTTTTATATCCTTTTGAGGGATGTACACGATTTCAAATTGTTGAAACTGGAGGTACCACCTTGCTAGTCGATCACTAAGGACAGGTTTTAACATCACGAAACTGATGGGATTTGATATAAAACCAATCAAACGACATGATCTTGAAAGTAGTGCTTCAACTTTTGAATTGAGAAGACTAGCGCCAAACACAACTTTTCGATTGGTGAATAATTCAGCTCGTTTGGTGTCATCATCCTGCTCAAGTAGTAAAGAGATTTTTCTTTCCCCTCACTATTTTCTTGGGCCAACAACGCTCCAACAGACCTTTCTTGTGCTGAAATGTATAGTATCAACGGCTTTCCAAGTATAGGGGCTTCTAAAACTGGCGGCTTCATCAAGTATGTTTTGATACTTTCAAAGGAATTGCTACAAGCTTGGTCCCACTTGAAACGAACACCCTTCTTCATGAGGCGACTAAATGGTTGGCACCTCCCAGCTAGGTTTGAGATGAATCTCCTAAGGTATGCTAGCTTTCCATGCAGACTTTTTAATTCATAAATATCCCGAGGCTCAGGTATTTTCAAAATTGCATCTACCTTGGCTTGATCAATTTCGATCCCTCGGTGCCGGACAATGAAACCAAGGAACTTTTCAGAAGTAACTCCAAAGGCACATTTCAATGGATTCATCCTAAGTTGGTACCTACGGAGCAACTCAAATACCATTCTCAAGTCTTTCAAGTGGTCACCCTTCTCTCTTGATTTTACCACCAAGTCACCAAAATAGCATTCGACATTCTTGTGGAGAAGATCATCAAAAATATTCTGCATAGCCCTTTGGTAAGTAGCACCAGCGTTCTTCAAGCCAAAAGGCATTACTTTGTAGCAATAAATACTCTTTGGGGTACGGAATGCAATAAGCTCTTCATCTTTTGGTGCCATGCGAATTTGGTTATAGCCCGAAGAATCGTCCATGAAAGACATTTCCTCTTAACCAGTAGTAGCATCGATCATCAGCTCTAGAATAGGAAGCGGGAATTCATCTTTGGGACACGCATTGTTGAGATCCCTGAAGTTAACACATACTCGAATCTGGCCATTCTTCTTCCTTATAGGGACAATACTTGAAACCCATGTTGGGTATTTAACTTCCCGAATAAGTCTAGCTTCAATGAGTTTCTTAAATTCAATTTCAATCAGGAGAACCAAGTCCGGCCTAAAGCGCTCTTGAGCTTGCTTAACAGGATGAGCGTCATTCTTTACCGCAAGGTGATAGACTGCCAGTTTAGGGTCCAAGCCAGGTGTAACGACCCGATCGGTTGTTTTAAGCTCTAGTGCATCGTTCAGCGGTTTGAAGTCGCGAGCAGCTCCGTTTCAGGTATTATGACCCGTGGGCGTGGTCGGAATTGAATTCCAGGAAGTTTAGAATTGATTTGGAAAGAAAATTCTCATTTCAGAAGCCTTAAGTTGGAGAAATCAACTAAGATTGGAATTTTAAGTAAACGATTTCTGAATCATGATTTTGAAGGTTCTAGCCGGTTCATATGATGATTTCGGACTTGGGTGTATGTCCGGATCGGGTTTTGGATAACCCGGGAGCGTTTCCGCGTATAGCGTGGAAGTTTGCATTTTTGAAGGATTTTATGAATTTGGGCTTGAGGTGTGTATCAGCGAGGTTGATGTCTGTTTAGGATTCCGAGTCTGGGAATAGCTCCGCATGGTGATTCGGGAATTGGGAGCGCGATCGGAAGTGAATTTGGATGTCCGCATGTCATTTGGGAGTCATTTGGCTAAAGATAGAAATTTGAAGGGTTTTAGGAAATCCGGTCGGAAGTGGAAGTTTTGATATCGAGGTCGGAATGCGATTCCAGAAGTTGGAGCAGGTATGTAATGTTGAATATGACTTGTGTGCAAAATTTGAGGTCAATCGGGTGTGATTTGATAGGTTTCGGCGTCAGATATAAAAGTTTGAAATTCTAAGTTATTAAAGAATCGAATTTGAGTGCAATTCGTGATTTCGGCTTTATTTGATATGATTTGAGGGCTCGAGCAAGTCTGTGTTATGTTTTGGGAAAGGTTGGTATGATTGGATGGGGTCCCGGGGGGCCTCGTGTGTATTCCGGGTGGTTGACGTATCAAGAATTAAAGTTTGAAGAAGTGAAGATTGTTGTCATCTGGTGTGATCCACACCTGCGAGGATTTGGCCGCAGGTGCGTAGCCGCAGGTGCGTCTTGGTTGCCGCAGGTGCGAAATTGGGTCTGAAGCTGAGGGACCGCAGGTGCGGGAGTTTGGTCGCACCTACGGAATCGTCGGTGCGAAGAAGGATCGTAGGAGCGGAAGTTGCTGGGCTGAGTCAGGGCCGCACCTGCGATGGAATTTCCGTAGGTGCAGGGCCGCAAAAGCGGCTATTGCAACGCAGGTGCGAAAATGGCTGGAGGCAGTGGGGTGTTGTAAGAGCGGATTTTGGCCATTTCTCTCATTTTGGTGTGGCGATTTTGGGAGCTTCAAGGAGGGGGTTTTCAGCAAGCATTATTAGGTAAGTGAATTCTTCCCATTTCTAAGTTAAACATGTGATCTTGCATGGAATTGAACATGAAATTGGTAGGAAATTTGGGAACTTTGAAGAAACCTAGAATATGGAAAATTTGGATTTTTAACCACGAATTGGGCATGAATATTGGAGTGAATTATATATTTGAGTTAGTAAGGCTATGGGTAGAATGTATCTTCGAGAATTTTGGATTTTCGGGCATGTGGGCCCGAGGGAATTTTGGTCATTTCTCCGAGAGGGGTCGGGAAAGTATATAATCTGAATTTGTTGTGAGTCTTAGGATGAATTTTCATTGCTTTGTCATTTATGTGGTAGTTTCGGAGCGTTGTGCGTCCGTTGGGAGCATCGGAAGGGATTGGAAGCCGGTGTTGGAATTTCGGAGCGAGGTAAGTCTCCTTTCTAACTGTGAAGGGGAACCGTCCCCCTAGGTTAATTAATTCAGTATATGATATTATCTTCGGGGGATACATACGTACGAGGTGACGGGAATCCGTGCGTAGATACTATTATGCCATGTCCGGGTAGCCTAGGATCCACTAGCATGCTTTATGTGTGTACCTGTAGCCCTGCCTGTAATATTAAACTGCTAATATGACCGAAATCGTGATTTAAAGTTTAAAAGACAACTAGAGTTCATATTGTTAACCTTCTAAAAAGAGAATTGTTTCCGCTGTGAATATATATGTGTACATGGACTAGGTTGTATTATGGAGTGTTACTAAATTGGAGAAATGAGTTTCAAAAACAAAGATTTCAAAACTTATATTCCATATTTCTTTTAATAAAGACTTTACCATTTTCCTGAGAAAAATGATTTTCTTGAAAAAATATGTATTTATTATGTGGATATGTGTAACTTTGGGTGCCTGAGTCGCTTGAGTGATTCGCGAGCAGGAAGACCCTGTATTTGTGTATGTAGTCTTATGAGCACCTGAGTCGCATGTATGATTCGTGAGCAGGCTAGCCGTATTATATTGAGAGGTGCACTATTGTATTTCATCATATTCTGTCATATATTATATTGTCGGACCCTAGTAAGTGTCTCATTTGACCTCTCATCACTACCTCTCTGAGGTTAGGCGGGCGACTTACTGAGTACACGTTGTTTTAGTACTCATGTTGCACTTGCTATGCATTTTATTGCACAGGTACTTTCATAGAAATGTGGATGATTCGGTGACTTAAGCGAGTTGCATCTTCCGAAGGCGATCCGCAGCTGACAGAGTCACCTTCATACTGTATCTGTTTCATGTAAAATTTCCTGGTCCAATCGTATTTCGGACAGGCTTTGTAATATTTGTAAAATTCTTAGAAATTGCTCATGTACTTGTGACACCAGGTTCTGGGAACGTGTTGGGATTTATTTCATTAAATTGAATTAATGTGATATCGTATTTAAGTTTACTAAAATTTATTTATTTGATTATGAAATGCAAGAAAAGGTAACGATTTTGAAAATGTTCAAACTGGAAAGCTGTTTCAATTAATTAATGTTTTGGCTTGCGTGACCTTGTGTCCGGCGCCATCACGACCTTAGGGATTTTGGGTCGTGATAACGTGGTATCATAGCGCTAAGTTCCCGTAGGTCTCACGAGTCATGAGCAAGTCTAGTAGAGTCTTGCAGATTGGTACGAAGTCGTCTGTACTTATCTTTGAGAGGCTACAGGGCTGTTAGGAGTACTTCCCTTCTTGATTCTTCATCGTGCGAGTTGATTTCTTTGAGTCTTATGCCTATGTTCATTCCTACTCAATCTTACGCATCGCGAAGCGCTTGCTATGGATCAGGAATTTGAGGAATGGAAATGGTGCTACGAATGTAATTCGAGATGCTTCCATGTGTAAATGGTCGTGGTTGTTATTATGGCCCTGTGAAAGGGTAATATGTTGTTTCAGCTCAGTAGCTGTGTTTCTGGGAGCCTTAAGGCTGTGCTCAGGTAGTGATGATGGTTGCAATTGATCGTCGCGCGGTGTCGATATGATGATAGAACACTTTCCTGTATGTTGGGGAAGATGAATGGTTTGAAGGGAGGTCCTCTCAAAGTGTGATTTCTAGATTTCAGTGCTTTTGTGCCGGCAGGAATGGTATTTTGGGTTATGAATGGTCCGATTGGGATTGATAAAGTAGTAAGACTTGGTTTCTTCAAGTGAGATGGGGTATGCACATGTGACGTGTAGTCGTCGTCGTTGATCGAATGGAATGTGTTAGGTTTGTCGGTGATATAGTTTCTTCGGTTACATGGAGTCAGAGTATTGAGGAATGCGGTTGGCAAGGAATGATATTGGAATGAGGCTAGGCGGTGGTTCCATTTCTAGGGGGCCAGGTGTAAGAATCGGAAGCCGAGAAGTCGCAAAGTGGGGAAGCGGCAGCACATCTTGGAATTTGAAGATATTTGTCACGCATTATGGGTGTCCATGAGGAGCGGACGAACTAGTAAGTTGGTAAATGAAGCAGGGCATAGGATGGGGTATTGAAGTCGCAGAGAGCGTGTATTCGGCATCATTGGGAGGTGTCCGCGGGTGATTTCCATAGGTGCGTTGTCTTCTTGGGATAGGTTAGCAATGGCGGAGTTGACAGGTTCTGCGAGGGGTCCAAGTGGCTAGTCGGTAGGAGTTAGAATGTGTGAATGATGCTAGAGAATTCGAGTGTTTAGGGAGTGCTAGCAATGGAATTTGGAAGATTTGGACGGATTGGCTGAGCAAGATCGTGTTATCAGAGGAGGAAGGATCTAAGCAGGGTCTAGAGTGGTGCAAGGAGTGGATTCGGGCTAAGTAGGGGAGTCCCACCATCTGCAGTAGGGTTGTGGGGTTGTCTTCTCATAGGGTTGCGAATTGTCGGCGTGTTGTCAAGTTGTTTCAGCTTAGGGAAAGGAGTAAAATGTTGATTGTGCGTGGGATTTGATGAATATATGCAAAAGTTGGCCCTGTCAGGTCAGGGTTAGGCTTTGGAAGATTCAGAATTTATGCTTAAGGCATGGGAGAGTTGTAAGGATAGTGACTCGGTCATCTGTTTGAAGAAGGTGTTCATGTGCTAGGAGAGCCTTAGGGTTGATTGTATTCGGGGCCAGTCAGAGTGGGTGACTCTCAATAGCGGTCCTAGTGTGTTCAAAAGTTAAGAATGCGGCAATTAAAGATTTCAGGCAGCAATATGGTCGAGAATCAAGCTTTTGCAGAATAATTTCTGAGAAAGGGGAGGATGGTTGGAATGTTCTATGATATGTTTCAGCATGCATGATAATATTGGAGGAGTGAGAGAAATAGACTCCATATTGAAGAAAAGATTATCAGAAGGTTATGAGATGGGTTGTGGGATTTGGGCAGCATGGTCTCGTGAATCAAGGTCACTCGGGATGAGTGAGGTTGGAGTTTTCTATGGGTTGAAGGAAGTTGTTATTGTTCCTGAGGCAATTAATGATGATTAAAAGAAGATAGATTGATTAGCCATGGTTGAAATGGCACAATTGCGGCAGTGATTGGTTCCCTTGATGTGATTTAGCTATGCATGTGGTTTAAGCCGGTGTGTGCGGGGCTTGTCGGTAGTCGTAACAGACTTTGTGTGGAAGCACTTGAGTGTTATGGCCTGTCAGGTATAGGCGGATCCCGGAAGGGTTATGGTGGTATAGAATACCGTTTTAAGATTTGCAGGATTTGGGTGATAATGGGAATTCACTCGTGTGATGACATGCTACTCTTGAATTGAGTTAAGTAAAAAGTTTCTATATGATGAAGTGTTCACCCTATTGGTGATTCAAAAGTTATGATGGAATTCTTGCGCTACCTCATGTTGTTATGTTAAGTGCGGGAAGAAGTATGTAACTAGGAGTAAGGATCGAGATTTAGGTCCAATGGTTATAAGGATGTCAGGATCTCGGAAGAGCAAGGCAAAGTGATTTGAAAGTTCAGTATAAGCTGATGTTATCTTCAATGTCACCTGAGATTGATATTCGGTGAAAAAGGCTTTGTACCCTGGTCATGGGTTCTTGATGTGTTTTGCGGCCTTAGTGTGGTCGGTGTTATGGATGTGCAGACTTGTTGTCTTGTGTGGAAGGTCGTGGAAGCATGACCGCGAAAAGATTGTATAAAGTGTGACATGTAGTCATTTGATGGATTTCAGATTTGGACCGAGTATGAAGAAGTACAATATTTCCTAAATTGAGAATTTATGTCTGGAGGGCGTTCGGTTCAGTCGATTATGGATTCTGGGGTGTTAGTCCCGGTGATGACGGTTGTCCTCATGTATTATAAGAAAAAGTAGGGTTAATGTGGACCCAGGTAAAAGCTAATAGCTAAGTTTCGCGCAAGCAAGGTGGCTCGATGTTTGTGGATGGGTTTATATACGATTATGGGCTTCGTGCGAGCCAGACATGTTCCTTTCAGTAGAGCGTTTTTCATGGAGAGGTATTAGAACAGCGGATATATATATATATATATATCCGCTGTTCTAATACCTCTCCATGAAAAACGCTCTACTGAAAGGAACATGTCTGGCTCGCACGAAGCCCATAATCGTATATAAACCCATCCACAAACATCGAGCCACCTTNCGCCTACGGCATTATCGGTCTCCCCAAGATGGTATTATGCACTCAGCGTGCTTATGATCGATATTCAGTAAATTGTAATAGCGAGCAAATCAGCTCTGTATATATTTCCTTACGTGAGTTTTATGTTATTTGGATCGGGTGGCACGCCGCCACGGTGATGTTATTTGGGATCGGGTGGCACGCCGCCACGGGTATGTTATTTGGATCGGGTTGCACGCCGCAACAGTGTGATGATGAGTAAGGTTCCTATATTTCTTTTCTTATGTTTTAATTCCTACTTTCTGGTAATGATTCATATTAGTTGCGTGAGCTGGATAGTTTCTTCCTGAGTCGTTTCTTATTATCATGTTCGAGTTATGGCCTATTGGGCGATGCAGTATCATGTGAGGCTGTTAGCCATGTTTGGGGTGACTTGTTGTCTGAGCAGTTCGTACTGGGTGAGATGAGGTTATCGAACCAAGGATCAGTACGATAAGGTTATGTGAAGTGTATATTAAAGAACAAATACCATCATTCAGGTTCATAATGAAAGTGACGATTCTAGTCAAGATAAGGTACTCAAGGATTTGTTAACTCTGCATTTGAGTGTGAATTTCTGCGCATTTCCTCCGTTGTGGCTGTATCGCCAACATTATAGCAGGATGTCTGTATAATTGTTATGAGGTGCATTGGGTGCATCAGGTTCATGGACCTTGGCTATTAAGGTTCAGGGAGCGTCGTTGTGGTCAGACGATGAGTTATGCGGTGCATGGTGTCGATTCAGCAAGGGTATGCAGTTATGATCTGGTATATCGTGTGCTAGTTGATGCAGTGCTTATATATATTGAACTAGGCCTGGCTAGAGAAATCTCCAGATTTGATCAAGCTATTGTGCTCGACTGGGTTATGGTAGCACGGGCAGGTGCTCGGGATGTTAAACAGTGATTTCAGGTAACTCCACAGCAGTTCTTAGCACGTTCGAGGACGAATGTCGGTTTAAGTGGGGGAGAATGTAACGACCCGATCGATCGTTTTAAGCTCTAGTGCGTCTTTCAACGGTTTGAAGTCGCGAGCAGCTCCATTTCAGGTATTATGACCCGTGGGCGTGGTCGGAATTGAATTCCAGGAAGTTTAGAATTGATTTGGAAAGAAAATTCTCCTTTCATAAGCCTTAAGTTGGAGAAATCAACTAAGATTGGAATTTTGAGTAAACGATCTCCGAATCAGGATTTGAAGGTTCCAGCAGGTTCGTATGATGATTTCGGACTTGGGTGTATGTCCGGATCGAGTTTTGGATAACCCGGGAGCATTTCAACGTATAGCGTGGAAGTTAACATTTTTGAAGGATTTCATGAATTTGGGCGTGAGGTGCATATCAGCGAGGTTGATGACCGTTTGGGATTTCGAGTCTGGGAATAGCTCCGTATGGTGATTCGGGAATTGGGAGCGCGGTCGGAAGTGAATTTGGATATCCGCATGTCATTCAGGAGTCATTTGGCTAAAGATAGAAATTTGAAGATTTTTGGGAAATCCGGCCAGAAGTGGAAGTTTTGATATCGAGGTCGGAATGCGATTCCGGAAGTTGGAGCAGGTTCGTAATGTTGAATATGACTTGTGTGCAAACTTTAAGGTCAATCGGGTGTGATTTGATTGGTTTCGACGTGGGATGTAGAAGTTTTAAATTCTAATTTGTTAAAGAATCGGATTTGAGTGTGATTCGTGATTTCGGCGTTGTTTAATGTGATTTGAGGGCTCGAGCAAGTCCGTGTTATGTTTTGGGACAGGTTGGTATGATTGGACGGGATCCCGGGGGGCCTCGGGTGGATTTCGGGTGGTTGACGGATCAAGAATTGAAGTTTGAAGATGTGAAGATTGTTATCATCTGGTGTGATCCGCACCTGCGACGGTTTGGCCGCAGGTGCGAAATTGGGTCTGAAGCTGAGGGACCACATGTGCGGGAGTTTGGTTGCACCTGCGGAATTGCGGGTGCAAAGAAGGATCGCAAGAGCGGAAGTTGCTGGGTTGAGTCAGGGCCGCACCTGCGATGGAATTTCTGCAGGTGCGGAGCCGTAGGAGCGGCTATTGCACCGCAGGTGCGAAAGTGGCTGGAGGCAGTGGGGTGTTTTAAGAACGGATTATGGCCATTTCTTCATTTCTCTCATTTTGGTGTGGCGATTTTGGGAGCTTCAAGGAGGGGGTTTTCAGCAAGCATGACTAGGTAAGTGAATTCTTCCCATTTCTAAGTTAAACATGTGATCTTGCATGGAATTGAACATGAAATTGGTAGGAAATTTGGGAACTTTGAAGAAACCTAGAATATGGAAAATTTGAATTTTTAACCACGAATTGGGCATGAATATTTGAGTGAATTATATATTTGAGTTAGTAAGGCTATTGGTCATTTCTCCGAGCGGGGGTGGGAAAGTATATAATCTGAATTTGTTGTAAGTCTTAGGATGAATTTTCATTGCTTTTTCATTTATGTGGTGGTTTCGGAGCGTTGTGCGTCCGTTGGGGGCATCAGAAGGGATTGGAAGCCGGTTGAATTTCGAAGCGAGGTAAGTCTCCTTTCTAACTTTGTGAGCGGGAACCGTCCCCCTAGGTGAATTAATTCAGTATATGATATTATCTTCGGGGGCTACGTACGCACGAGGTGACGAGAGTCCGTGCGTAGCTACCATTATGCTATGTCCGGGTTGCCTAGGATCCACTAGCATGCTTTATGTGTGCACCTGTAGACCTGCCTGTAATATTAAACTGCTAATATGACAGGAATAGTGATTAAAAGTTTAAAAGACAACTAGAGTTCATATTGTTAACCTTCTAAAAAGAGAATTGTTTCCGCTGTGAATATATATGTGTACCTGGACTGGGTTGTATTATGGAGTGTTACTAAATTGGACAAATGAGTTTCAAAAACAATGATTTCAAAACCTATATTTCATGTTTCTTTTAATAAAGAGTTTACCATTTTCCTGAGAAAAATGATTTTCGTTATAAAATACGAATTTATTATGTGGATATGTGTAACTTTGGGTGCCTGAGTCGCTTGAGTGATTTGCAAGCAGGAAGACCCTGTATTTTTGTATGTATTCTTATGAGCACCTGAGTCGCATGTATGATTCGCGAGCAGGCTAGCCGTATTATATTGAGAGGTGCACTTTTGCGACGGGCCGGTCGATCCCTCAGCAGTGCACAGAGAGGATTATTATATTGAGAGCCGCACTTTTGGGACGGGCCGATCAATCCTTCGGCAGTGCATAGAGAAATTGAGAGATGCACTTTTGGGACAGGCCGATCGATCCTTGAGATTGAGAGCCGCACTTTTGGGACGGGTCGATCGATCCTTCGGCAATGCGTAGAGAGGTTAATAGATGCATTTTTGGGACGGGCCGATCGATTCTTCGGCAGTGCATAGAGAGGTTGACTATCTTATGACTTCGGCCGGTTGTCTTACCCTTGTGTGCGCATGACTATTTGGTACTATTCTGTTGGTATTGTCTTGACATGTATTTGGAAAAAAGGGAAGTGTACATTGTTATTTATTCTCAGTGATTACCTGGATTTCTGTACTTGATATGTACTCGTTGCTCACTATCTTACATGTCTATTGTATTTCATCATTTTCTATCATATATTATATTGTCGGATCCTAGTAAGTGTCTAATTTGACCTCTCGTCACTACCTCTCTTAGGTTAGGCGGGCGACTTACTGAGTAGACGTTGTTTTTGTACTCATGCTGCACTTGTTGTGCATTTTATTGCACATGTACTTTCATAGCTATGTGGAGGATTCGGAGACTTAGGGAGCTGCGTCTTCCGGAGGCGATCCACAGCTGACAGAGTCACCTTCATACTATATCTGTTTCATGTAAAATTTCTTGGTCCGGTCGTATTTCGGACATGCTTTGTAATATTTGTAAAATTCTTAGAAATTGCTCATGTACTTGTGACACCGGGTTCTGGGGACGTGTTGGGATTTATTTCATTAAACTGAATTGATGTGCTGTCGTATTTAAATTGATTCGATCTTATTATTATAATATGAAAATTCAACTGAATATACTGTTTTTCAAGAAGGAATCGCCATCACCAGTGGCTAAAATTTATTTATTTGATTATGAAATGCAAGAAAAGGTAACGATTTCGAAAATGTTAAAACTGGAAAGTTATTTCAATTAATTAATATTTTGGCTTGCCTGACCTTGTGTCCGGTGCCATCACGACCTTAGGAATTTTGGGGCGTGACACCAGGAATCTCTTTGTAGCTCCAACCAAAGACATCCCTGTACTCCTTGAGTAACTCAATATAAGTGCTTTCTTCATCAACTTCTAATAAATCACTTAGGTAGGTGGGTCTTGGTTCTTCATCAATGCCAAGGTTAACTTCTTTTAAGGCGTCAATCGTTGCCTTCACCCCTTCTTCAAGTTCCGGCGGAGCATCTTTTGCATCTTCGTCTTCTCGAGGGTCCCCATCATTGAAGGATATGTGATAACATGGTGAAACATCCTCCAATTCTGCATTATCCTCCATTGAAGATGGAACACTGTTCTCGCCTTGTACAGTGACATGATAAGAAGAACCCACACTTTCTTCGCCGGCATTACGTTCTTTAGTGTAGACCACAATGTATGGCTTTACTTCATCACAAGAAACCATGACTTTTGTTTGTCTCCTCATTCTAGAAGGAACCAAACTTTGGAAATCTTTAGAGATCTTCTGAATTTTGGGCGAAGCGGGTGTTCTTGTATTTCGATAATTCTATTGAACTTATTCCCCTTCTTTAATGGACCCAATCTCTCAAATACGGAAGTTCTCATAGTTGACTTTCCAAGACTGTCAAAAAATGGAAGGCCTGTTAGAAGTGGAAGATTCGTCTTCTATAGTGATATAATTGCTACTCGCCCTCCTTATTGAGATGCGCACTAGTGACGTTGCCTGTATCCCAAACCTTCACGTGGTTGCCTCGTTGCAGCTTCTGATGGGAGATTCCCTAACTTTGACGGCTCATCGGGATTGTATCCATCTTTCACAAATAACTTGTAAGCGTTAGGATCAAAACCTTCATTTGTTCGCTTTGTAGGGAGTGCCACATTCTGCAAATGATTTTGGGCTACGAACCCTGCAAGCGGCTTTGAGGAAGACTTTACTACCTCAATTCGTTTTACCGGAAAAGTTAACTCCTTTAGCGTGTTGGTTTGGAGATTAGATGATTCGCCCTCGTCTTTCATCCTTTTAGGGACATATTGGAGCTTAGAACTTACTTTCTTGCCATAAGATGCACTATCCCCTCTATGAGATTTATTCATGTTGGGTTGTACCTCCTCAGTAATGGCTTTGGCTTTACCAATAGTCACCTCAACTCTTTTGGTTATGGGCTCGTCATTCTTGCTTTTCATGCCATCATCAAATTTTAGCTCCTTCACAATGCGGTTCTTCAAGTAGAACTTCGCATCGACGAAGTGTGACTCTGCCTCGGTGAATGGCTCATCATCAACAACTATTTTCTTCTCGACTTCATCCTCGTAGTATTTTAAACATTGATGGTAGGTAGATGGAACTACTTTATTCTCATGTATCCAAGGCCTCCAAGCAAAACATTGTATGAAGTCTTCGCATCAATCAAATGCAGCCATGCACTTGATTGCATATCTTCAATAATGATTCCCAACCTGATCGCGCCTATGGTTCTTTGTCCCCCTTGGTTGAATCCTTGGATCATCACACGACTTTCTGAGAGTTCATTCATGGGAATACCAAGTTCTTTCACAGTTTGAATTGGAAAAATGTCACTGAGGATCCTCCATCAATGAAAATTCGATTTACCCTTTCATCACGCATATAGCCAACTAGGTAAAATGGGTAGTTATGAGGAGTGTCACTTAGCAGAAGATCGTCATTTGTGAACGTGACTTTTCGCTCACAAGCATTAACTTCTTGAGGAGTGGACTCGATAAGCTTTTCCGAAGATGGTTCCAATGGTAGGTCATCACTCTTTTCTTTCCCTTGTCAGTATGGCAACAAGAGGCATCAATACTCCCATGGGAAATCTTCGTGCGAAACTAACTTGGTAAAAACTCCTCCAAGGTCACCGGATGACGTGGCTTTTGAGGGTGATGCATCTTCATTTTCGCTTTCTTTTCATGCTTAACTGGATGCCATATCCTAGGCCTTTACACCATTATTTTCCTTGTTGTTTGTTCCATTGATCCTTTTTGTGGGCTCCTTTTGTGGCGCCTACGACGAGTCACCAATGTCCAACCTTCATCGTCCTCAGGTTGACCGTCTTCAACTTTGTGGTTCTCCAGTAATTCTTCATCTTTACTTTCTTTAAAACTACATAATTCATCTGGACTGAATGAGCCAAATGTGATAGAGACTTGGTTTGAGCTTGATTTCTCATCTTCAAGCACGATCTTCTTTTCACGAGCCAAATCCATAAGTTTGTTCTTGAAGACAAAGCACATCTCCAGATGGTGGCTCACAAGTCGATGATATTTGCAGTAATTTGGGTCATCAATTTTCCCATCTTCATTTGGTCGCTTCATCTCCGGAAGCTCAATGAGATTTAACTCGAGGAGTTCTTCAAAAATAGTTGGCACATCAGAATCCAGAAATGGGTACTCTTTCTCTTGCATTTCTTTTAGAGTTAAGTTTTCACTTGGCTTATCTTGAAACGAAGTGGATTTCATACTCTGCTTTTTACTCACCTTCGTCGTGAACTTCATAGGTGATATGTTGACATTCATAGCTTCTTTGTTTTCAGATCTTAGTATAAATTTTCTCCATTTTTTGACTTCTTGCTTGTCATTCCCTTTGCGAGGTTCATAGATGGGCAACCTTTCATTTCCAGCAG